>JARQOC010000003.1:322484397-322619340 GCA_033576535.1 Allobates femoralis
CACCTGAGCTTGCGGTTGGGTGGAGTGATTATTGAAGCCTGACATATTTGGAGGAGAAATAATGAAAATAACTAAGTTTATTCAGCTCAACACCAATTCATCTAGAATGCCAAATAAGGCTAGTAGGTGGCAATGCAAGGACATGTTAATTATTATTGATACATATAACACACTTGTGCACATGCCAAAAATCTGTATTCCAAATGTATGGAATGAAATAAAGTGATTGCACATTTTCAAAAAGCAATATCCAAAGTATGGTGTTTCATAAGTGTGAACAGACCTATGAGACCATATATATGAAGCATATAATGGCCATATGCTATTTTTATATGAATTGCAATCACATAAGTGTAAAACAAATGGCATTGCATACTGCTAACCAATTGCAATAATAAAGGTTTGCTCTTCCAAAAAATAAAATTATACTAATAAAAAAAAGAATATATAAAATAAAATAAAAATAAATAAGTTCTCTGAAACGGAAATTTTAACGCCATTGTAAGCTTCCAGGACTTCACAGCTGCTGCCACATCTGGAACTGTTTCCAAAATTTATTGCAGGTATAGGTATCAAAAACATGTGCAAACTCCAGGAAGCTTAAAAAAAATAATATTTGAGCTCCAAAAAAATTCTACAGGTTGAAAAAAACGGTAGACCCCATGGCTGGGAACATTTCTAATCATATGCTTAGGACCTAAGCCTTAGTTGTTTTTCCTAGCCTCTTCCGATGAGCATTTTGGCCCCAAACAATCAGGGAAAATTTTACTGCCAATTTAAATTTTAAACTTTATTCCTGAACAAGGACTCGTTCGCTGATTTTTTGGTAAATTGCTTGGGTTTCTGATCGCAAACGAAATTGTCAATGTTAGTGCTTAATTTGAAATTGGCAAACATGTTCGGAGAAAGTTCGCTCATCATTAGTTACTATAACTATGCTGGCCCGCAAAATAAACTTAACATAAGTTTTACTGCGCAGAGAAAGTAATAAATTGAACTAAAGAAATAATCCCCCAAAAAAAGTGCAACATTGCTTTTTCCCATCATAGCAAAGTTTACTGCAAAAAAAAAAGCCTTCATAAAGCTACATGCTTATCCAATGATAGAATAAATGTAACAGAATTAATAATGACATACTACTGACTTGTTATTACTTAGCAATGATAAAGGAATATTGGCATTGCTGCTTTTTAAAAGTACTTTTATATCACATAAAGTATTAGATTTACATTTATTAAATATAACATTGAATATTTATAATTGTAGTTTGTTTTATGTAGAATTGATTTAATTATTGGTTATAGATCTGGTAAATAAAATCCCTTCTAGATATAAGATTGAATCCAAACAAAATACGACCTAACAAAATGTTTTAAGTCTATGTTATGTTTAAACATATTTTATAAATTCATTAAATTATAAGAGAAAATAGAGCTAAACCTTTCATAACTATACCATTATAGAGTGAAAAGTAATAAAAATATGTTTGAATATAAAAATTTTTTTAAATAAAATTGTATCAAATATTCATATATTGTATATAGCAATGATAAAAAGACACAATTTCTTCCAGTGCAAAGTCTTATTTTTTTCTTATATTTTCCTCATCCTGAGATAAAATAAATAAAACTCAGAGTAAATTATCTATATCATTTTATTATGTATTACAAATACTAGTCTGAGGAAATATATTAACACTATTTTCACTATATCTACTATATAATAGTCTAATTCTGTCTGTAACGGAAATCCCGCGTCGCTGATTGGTCATGCCCGGCTGGGCACGAGCAATCACTGACAGGAACAGTCCGGCCGAGAATTGAGCGGGATTTGAACGACGCACGCAATGCTACTCATTCTAATGACTGATTTTGGAAAGAGTAGGGAAACCTTTATTTTGGAGAATATAAATCTTCAATAAGTAGTGTTTATTGAAAGAATTTAAAAAAAATGTTAACAAGATGTTACATAATCCTACATAATAGGTTTTGAGGAGCATGTGCATCCTTTCATCAAGTTATAAAGGGGACTTAATCCTAATGTGTTAAAGATTTTGCCACTTTATATATAATTTGAAAAGGTACAATGGGTAAAAGATTTTTTAGTTAGATTTAGACCACCATATAATGTTTGATATAACAAGTCCATTCAATCCTTTTCACGTGCGACTTGATTTTAATCCCTTACGCTTGTATGCTAAATTGGCCTAAATGTGGCGTGATAGAAACGTGAATACCTTTGATGCATCCTTGTAAAATATTTTAAACTGTAAGGTGCTAATTAAAACAAACTGGCGGTCTGTTTTCAATATCTTGTGTGATGTTTTATGTGGAACAGCTATTGTTTGGAGATCTGGTCTAACCAAAACCTTTCTTTAGGGAACATAAAAGCATAGGAGAATCAATTGCAGAAAAATAGGATAATAACAGTGATTTGTTGAGGCTAACAATCTTCTGTATTTCCTTCTTTAAACTATCAAAGTTAAGTAAGATAAATAAATTTGATTACTTCCATGTCTAAGGGTACAATTTTCTGAAAAATGTGATGACAGTTTTAATAATCAGCAGCTTTTCATACTAGAGCAAATCAATTGCTGTATTTAACTCTATCATATTTATATGATATAACAAGGTGATAATAGGTCAGTTATTATAGCTTGGCTTTGTAGAAATATTAGCCTGCCTAGTCACAATTACAACTAAAGTCAAGATCTGACAGTTGAGTAGGATCCTTTTTGGTTATTAATATGTTGTGTTGGATATCTGCTAATGTTAAGTGTGCCATATAGTTGGAAGAGCCATACAATATTGAGTATGACATGTTTAAAGAACATTATTGGCCAATCCCAATTGTATTTATGTTTGAATACAATCATCATGTGCCATCTTTCCCATGAAAATCTGCAGCAGCTTTTCATATGAAGGTTATTAGCATTCAGTGTCAAACTGTGAACATATCCTTAGGCACAGAACTATGAACAGTTTCCAGGATAGGCTTTATTGAGAGCAGACCTCCAACAATCAACAGGGTCCTATTAGAAGAAATTGACATCAGACTTTACACATTAACTAGTTGGTCTCGAAAACTTTAAACAACCTAGTCAATGCAGATCAACAGCCCAATAGGACAGACTATGTTTGATTGGACATTTGCCAAACCAATTTAGATACAGTAATTATCATCACAAGGCCATCATAGCTGGTATCATCTCTTGTTCAACATACTTTAATGATGCTCTCCTACATCGCAACATAAAAAGGCCATTTCATATAATGTTCTACCAATATCCATACTAAAGAGTGCCCTCAAAAATTGCACATATCCATACCAAAGTTATCTAAATAACATCTACTATATAATTGTCTAAGGTGGCTGTTGGTCACAGAAATCGCACGCCAGACAGGGGCCGCTCATTGGTGCCCACCTCCGGCGGGCACCGATGAGCGCAGACTATGCATATAGGCGCGCGAATTCAAAGTTCGAATTTCAGAGGTCCATGGCAAGCCAGCTGGGAGACGACCGGAGTCAGCCAGTCATCTTCCGGCTGGCGAGCCGCTGACCTCTATGCAGCAGTAGCCGTGGCTGAGCTCCGGTCAGCGGCGAGCCAGCTGGGAGATGACCGGCATCAGCCGGTCATCTCCTGGCTGCTCACAGCGGTGGTGTCCTTCGTGGCATTCAAACCACACGCGAAGCCGCAGCACTCTTCTGATTGGTCGCCGCGGCGACCAATCAGAGAAGTAGCACGGCTTGGCGCGTGGTTTGAATTCCTCGTCTGATTGGTCGCCGCGGTCGACCAATCAGAGGAGCAGAATTCAAACCACGTGCTTGCAGCCTCCTCCATCCCCTCAGCCTCCTTTGTCCTCACAGCCTCCTCCATCCCCTCAGCTTTCCAATCCTCACAGCCTCCTCCATCCTCACAGCTTCCTCCATCCCCTCATTCTCCCCATCCTCACAGCCTCCTCCATCCCCTCAGCCTCCTCCATGCTCACAGCCTCCTCCATCCTCACAGCCTCCTCCATTCCCTCATCCTCCTCCATACTCATAGCCTCCTCCATCCTCACTGCCTCCTCAATCCCCTCAGCCTCCCCATCCTCACAGCCTCCCCATCCTCACAGTACCCCCATCCTCACAGCCACCTCCATTCTCACAGCCTCCCCATCCTCACAGCCTCCTCCATTCTCACAGCCTCCCCATCCTCACAGCCTCCCCATCCTCACAGCCTCCCCATGCTCACAGACTCCTCCATCCCCTCAGCCTCCTCCATCCTCACAGGCTCCTCCATCTCCTCAGCCTCCCCATCCTCCCAGCCTCCTCCATCCTCCCAGCCTCCTCCATCCTCACAGCCTCCCCATCCTCACAGCCTCCTCCATCCCCTAAGCCTCCTCCATCCCCTCAGCCTCCTCCATCCTCACAGCCTCCTCCATCCCCTCAGCTTCCTCATCCTCATAGCCTCCACCATCCTCACAGCTTCCTCCATCCCTCAGCCTCCCCATCCTCACAGCCTCCTCCATCCCCTCAGCCTCCTCCATCCCCTCAGCCTCTTCCATCCTCAGAGCCTCCTCCATCCTCACAGCCTCCTCCATCCCCTCAGCCTCCTTCATCCTCACAGCTTCCTCCATCCTCACTGCCACCTCTATCCCTTCAGCCTCCTCCATCCCCTCAGTCTCCTCCATCCTCACAGCCTCCTTATCCCCACAGCTTCCTCCATCCTCACAGCCTCCTCCATCCCCTCAGCTTCCCCATCCTCACAGCCTCCTCCATCCTCACAGCTTCCTCCATCCCTCAGCCTCCCCATCCTCACAGCCTCCCCATCCTCACAGACCTCTCCATCCCTCAGCCTCCTCCATCTCTCAGCCTCCCCATCCTCACAGCCTCCTCCATCCTCACAGCCTCCTCCATCCTCACAGCCTCCCCATCCTTACAGCCTCCCCATCCTAACAGCCTCCTCCATCCCCTCAGCCTCCTCCATCCCCTCAGTCTCCTCCATCCCCTTAGCCTCCTCCATCCTCACAGCCTCCTTATCCCCACAGCTTCCTCCATCCTCACAGCCTCCTCCATCCTCACAGCCTCCCCATCCTTACAGCCTCCCCATCCTAACAGCCTCCTCCATCCCCTCAGCCTCCTCCATCCCTCAGTCTCCTCCATCCCCTTAGCCTCCTCCATCCTCACAGCCTCCTTATCCCCACAGCTTCCTCCATCCTCACAGCCTCCTCCATCCTCACAGCCTCCCCATCCTCACAGCCTCCACTATCCCCTCAGCCTCCTCCATCCTCACAGCCTCCTCCATCCCCTCAGCCTCCACATCCTCAAAGCCTCCTCCATCCCCTCCAGGCAGACGACGGAATGGAGCGCCGGTGAGTGTCCCCGCAGCATATAACTTTTAATGATACATATTTAAAAGAAGAGGAAACTATAGTTCCAATCAGGGTGTGCAGCTGACTTTCTCAAGGGGGAAGAGGGGTGTGTATCGGTGGGGTTTTGGGCACACGTGGCCCAACCCTATCCTCTCCCTCACTCACCCTGCCTGGCAACGGAGTTTTATACACATACAAAAAACCCCTAGATGGTGTCCCCGTTCCACGGCGGCTGTCCCTACTAACCCTTAGCTGGTGTCTAAGGATGCAGGCCCATATATACACTAAACCTCCCTAACGCGCAGGTATTAATATATGCTGGAAGGTATCTCAAAAAAGGAGAGACAGTCCTCAGAGTTAAGGGTCTATCCCTTTAACTTGGTGTCCACAAAAATACGGTCACCTAACGGACAGTGAAAAACAGCTGTATGGGGAGATAATTCCTTCCTATCAAAGGATGATGGAGGTGTCAGGTGTCACACAGTACCGTTATTATATGCCTCAATTCCCATACCAATACAAATGTACTAGCAGTAAACCCAGCAGTTGCTAGGAACAAAATTAAATAGAAAACAGTATTGTCTCACCTTCACCTTTCATCTCACCCATCAAACATATTATAACCTGTCACTAAAGTAATATACAATTTAAACCCTGAGGACGTCAAATGTACCAAAGACCGCTAGGGTCACTCACAGGCAGTGCTACCAGTGCCCCACAGAATAGATTAGGGTATCACTTAGCTTATCCTGATGTTGTCACACTTCGTCTTCACTCGACGCGTTTCCCCACCATAGATGTAGAGGTGGGTTCCTCAGGAGTGGTTGTTGGCACAGGCTGTTAGTGTCTACCCTGGGGCGCCCAGGGCAAAGGGTCCGATGCTCCCCCTCTGTCCCTTTACAATGATATGAGGTGGCCCTCACCCTCCTCATTGCCATCCTTATATGCTGTCCCCATAAGGATTGCTAATTGATGGGGCGGCGCCGGCGTGCGTTCCACGCCGCGCCGCCATTACAAAAATGTGGGCCCCGGACCGGATGTGCGTCATGCAAAACAAAGTCACATGATCGCACAGGTCCATGTATCCAAATGTTCCCCAAACCGGAAGTGCGCTCCCGCGTTACCCGTCCCCCGGAAACAACAGAGGCGGAACAAAGGTTCCGCCCACATCTCCTGTGTGTAAATACAACACAGGAGGTGAGAAGGAACCACAACGCTCCTCCCCCAATGCTGTAAGCATAGATCCAGGAGGCGGAGGTTATGTGGAGCCCACTTCCCCTGTCATACAATGTGAGACTGTGCCTGACCTAATGGGGAGATGTATTTAGATTATATATTGGTTCAACCCACATATGATTATACAAAAGACCCTCAAAATGTCTATGGAATCCCACAGCAAGGTGGCTCACAGAGTGCTATGTGCCACAGGCCTAACATCTGATATAAGTCACATACCCAGATGACCTATATCCAATTGCACACATGGATAGTTATAGACGATATATGTGTCCCAAAATAGAGACATGATATGTTTCAAAGCCCTGCATGATCCTTTTTTGGATTAATAGACTTGCCGCAAAGTTACCTTGTACCAATTCCAAGGACCCATAGAGTTAGATACTAGAAAAAGGTGTGTCAGGCAGGGGTACGCTTTACCGAGACCCAGGGCAAAGAGACTTACAAGAACGGGGTGTATGTTAATTGCTCGTTTAAGCCACGTCCACACACTGATCCCATCCTATAGATCCACCTCGTCTCTTTCTTTAGGATGATTTTATCCCAATTGCCACCCCTCGTGGGTCTATCCACCACCTCCATAATCTGGAAGCTAAAGCACTTGAAATTTCCCCCATGGACGTCTCTCACATGACTCGAGATGGGGGTATCCCTCGCATGTCTGATATCCCCCAGATGATCCCCTATGCATTTTTTAAGGGGTCTTTTTGTCTTTCCTATATAGTCCATGGGACAGGAACACTGGAATAGGTATACGACACCCTCGGTCTTGCAGTTCCCAAAGTGTCTACTGGTGAAAATTTCACCAGTTGTACTTCTCTGGAAGGAATCAGATCTCCTCACATAATTGCAGTACACACATTTTTCACACCTGAAGGTGCCGTTCCTCCGTTGGTCTAACCAACTGCCCTGTCTCTTAGGTGAACAGTACAAGCTGTGAACCAATTGGTCTCTCAATGACCTCCCACGTCTAAAGGTGATGGCTGGTCTTACAGGGATAAAGGGGGCCACCTATTTATCTGACAGGAGCGCCCCCCCAGTGTCTCTCGAGAATATCTCGCACTTCTCCGGACCGATCATCGAATGTTCCGATCATCCTTACTATGTCTTCCGAGACCGGTTTCACCTTGGGTCTAAGAAGTGTTTCCCTACTATTGCCAGCTGCATTCTTGAAGGCCTCACTCAGAACCCGCGGTGGATAACCCTTGTCCAGGAAACGTCTCTGCATCCCTCTTGCTTCCAAGTGGAATTTGCTGATATCTGAGCAGTTTCGCCTGGCCCTCAAGTACTGGCCCTTCGGTATACCTCCTCTCAAACTCCTGAGATGGTGACTATCCCACCTCTGTAGGTCATTCGTGGCTGTGGGTTTACGATATATGGTAGTCTGTAACCCACCCCGCCCGTCCTTGTATATGGTGACATCTAAGAAATTGAGGGACTTCTCATGAATCTCTGAGGTAAATCTCAGACCCAAACTGTTAATATTCAAAATGTCGATGAAGTTCCCAAATGATTGTTTATCGCCTCTCCACAGGATCATAACATCATCTATGTATCTCCCCCAGAAAATTATCTGGGGGCTCCACCAAGCAGAGACATCCTCTGTGAAGACCACGGTATCCTCCCACCAGCCCAGGAGCAGATTGGCATAGCTAGGGGCACATGAACTCACCATAGCTGTGCCCCTGGACTGGTGGTAGAACTTACCATCGAACAAGAAGAAGTTATGGGTCAATACATATGAGAGTAGTAAAAGAATGAATGTGTTGTGTTCCATGTATTGCCTTCCCCGGGTCTTAAGATAATATTCCACTGCCATCAGGCCTTTCTCGTGGGGTATACTACTGTACAATGCCTCCACATCAATGGAGGCTAATTGCACCTCGTCCCCCACCGAGATCCCGTCAAGTTTACTTCTTAGGTCTAAGGTGTCCCTGATGTATGAGGGAAGACTAATTATAAATTCTCTCAAGACCTTATCAAGGTATATCCCACAGTTCTGGGTGATGGATCCTATTCCAGAAACTATGGGACGACCACGCAGTGGAGATAGACCTTTATGTACCTTAGGGAGTGAATAGAACACAGCCAAAACTGGGTGCTTGTTATGCATAAATTTCTTTTCACTACTCGAGATTACCCCTTTCTCCAGTGCCCCCTGTAGTATGCTCTCCAGTTCCTTTTGGAACACGGCCGTCGGATCTCTCTCCAATCTGGTATAGGTGATATTATCATCAAGTATACTATGGCACATAGCTTTATACTGTTTATGGTCCATCAAGACTAGGTTTCCGCCCTTATCGGCGGGTTTTAATATAATTTAATATAATTTGATCGTTCCTTGTCAGATTGTCCAGTGTGCGCCGCTCCTCACTCGTGAGGTTAGGGTAGTAAACTTTGTTTTTAATCCCACCCAACTTTTTCAAATCATTTGTTACCAGATTGGTAAAGATATCCACGCTCGTGAGATCACTATTTGGCGGCATCTTTCTACTCGGGGGTCTGCAGTCCGTGAATGGTCCCATACCAATTTCTTTGTTTTGACCCGTTGCCAGGTCCCTAAGGTCAGAGCAGGTACAGATGCCTTCCTCCTCAATCCCCAATAGGCGGCATTTCTCCTCGTCATTGATTCTAAAAAGTTATATTTTAGTAGTAATTCCTTGGACACACATATATGATTATAGTTAGGATTACATTATCTTTTTTTTTTCGGTGACTAGAGATGGGTGAGTCCTAAAAGACTCGGAATCGCAAGACCCCAACGAGTCCAAGTCAAGGACTCGGGACTCGTTGCGAGTCCAGCGAGTCCAATGTTAATGAATAGGGAACCGAGTAATAGCGAATAATGACATTTACAACTCGCTGATGTGTCTCTGAAAGTGTGCGAGTCCAAACTCGCTGGTTTTTCTCTTATTTGGAGGCTTGGAGCCGATGATGCGAGGGAAGCGATTCTCCAGCACACACCATGCTTTAAGGAAACAGGAAACGAGTCGCGCTGACAGGCGCACACACAGAGCAATCCATTCATCAGTGCAATCATGGCAGCAGGCCGTGGCACGGTGAAACACACTGCGTCTTATTGCACTTGTGGAGGCTCGTCCATTTCTATGGCTCCCTACAGATCCTGACTATGGGGATACGACCCAAATAAATACAGCCTGGAGAGAGATCGCCCAAGAGATGTTCCCTGCGTTCCATCGGAGTGACCATGAGGAACAGAGCAATCTAAGTAAGTTAAATGAGTTCACACGTTATATATTGCATTTACTGTATATATACTCGTGTATAAGCCGACCCGTGTATAAGCCGACCCCCCTATTTTTGCCCCCAAAAACTGTGAAAACATATTGACCGCCATCCTGGTATACAGCGGCTATCACTGGTAGACAGCCCCCCAGCAGAGTATACACCTCCCCCTGCAGAGTATACAGGCCCCCAGATGGGTATACATGCCCCCATATTGTGGTATACAGGCAGGGGCGGACTGGCCCAGGTGCCACGGGTCATGCGGCTGCAGGAGCCTGAATAATCCGCATGTCCCTGAAGCAGCAGGCGGAAACGGAAGCTCCTGGCCGCGCGATGACGTCATCAGCGCGCGGCTGCGTCCGGGAGTGAGCGTCTGTGGATGGCGTGCGGCTGCGACTGTTAGCGAGCGGCTGTGAGGAGCGCGAGGCTGCGGCTGGGAGCGAGCCATAGGAGAATGCGGGAGCTGCGGTGACTGTGAGGCGGCCGCCAGTCATCACCCCCCCACCCCCCGTCGTCACCTGTGTCGGGCCGGTGAGGGAGGGTTGCCGCCCAAACTGTAGGGTGCCAGTCAGTCCCTGTATACAGGGCCCTCAGTGTGTGTACAGGCCCCCAGCAGTGGGTAGACAGTGCCCCAGTGGGTTTTCAGGGCCCCCAGCAGTGGGAATACAGGGCCCCCATAGCAGGGTATACAGGACCCTGAATGTGTTATCATGCTCCACCGCATAGTTGCCTATATTTGGATGGGGTCACAACAGTACACTTAGTTTAAGGTCTGATCCTCCTGGCTCTTACGGCCAAGGGGTTGGGTGTATATAAATACCACTAATGACCAGAGTCTGGTGCCCGCACTATTACATTCTCTATGCGTTGACATGTGTCCTGCCTCATTTGTGATTGTGGCCACGTGAGCTCAATGTCCGTAATGCTGTTGATGATGTTCCACACTGTCGTGTCACTGTGCCTTGTATACACATTACACACACAACATGAATAAAATGTTATTGTTGATTTGTACACATACTTTTGTTGTTTCAAATATTACACATCTCTAAACCCGGTTTGAAATCATTTCACAGTTGACCATCTTAAAAAACGGTGGAGGAGCTGCCGGGACCAGCATAGGAAGCAGTACCGGCAGTACTCGGAGAGAGAACCGGGAGCCGCTCCATTGCTGAACCACTACCATTTTTACGACCGGCTGTCCTTCCTTCACCCGGTGGCCCGTATGCCAAGGTATGTGTCTGCAGCACTGTTGTGTACAATTAGTATTATTTATTAATATATACATTAGGTTCCAATTCAGCTCTGTGGGTAGCAGAGTATACACGTGGCTCTGTGGGTAGCAGAGTATACAGGCGGGTCTGAGGTAGCAGAGTATACAGGCGGCTCTGTGGGTAGCAGAGTATACAGGCGGGTCTGAGGTAGCAGAGTATACAGACGGCTCTGTGGGTAGCAGAGTATACAGGCGGGTCTGTGGGTAGCAGAGTATACAGGCGGCTCTGTGGGTAGCAGAGTATATAGGTGATGAGAATAGGGTTAATAGATGGTGCTACAGTGTTGGGGCGTGCTAGAGGGAGCAGAGATCCGATTACTGCCATCATTACTGACCTTATTAAAGATAGCGGCCGCAGCTGAATGACATCATGGCAAAGGTAAACATGGGGTGTGGTTAGCTGCAGGAGGGCAGTGAGAGGTGTGGGTTGTTTGGCAGAGGGCGTGGTGTGGGCGGGGTGAGCGCGGCTCCTGCGTCAGATATGCTGCGAGCGCGGACCCGCGGCAGATCTCCGGGAGCAGAGGACGTGTCCGTTACGTCCGTAGCCCCCGGCCTCCCCGTTGTCCGCACACACAGCCCCGCTGTGACCTCTGCAGTGTCACAGGCCCCGGCGGGCGGCTGTCATCTCCTCCTGACACTGACCTCCTCCTGATTTGATTGTCTGTGTTGTCCCCCCGCTGTCAGCATCAGTGATCTGCTAAGACCTGTGGGTGCACAGACGGGGGAAGTACAAATGCCAGCATGCCGGGGCGGATGGGGCGCTGTCAGGGGCGCAGGTCTTGCTGTGAGCGGAGGGCGTGAGGCCGCTCGAGAAAACGCTATAGCGGCTGTGTGAGTTAAGCGTCTGCGGCTCGCGAAGGCGCATACGCGTCTCCGCTTGCAGTGACGCTAAGGAGTTTGGGATTCGGCTACAGTGCCGGAATTTCAAACTCCCGATTATATAAATAGATTATATATATATATTGTATACGTTTCAACCCCTTCCCTGCTTTATATAGATGATATAAGCTAAAAGTTTTGTAAATTAAGTATGTCAAGTTAAAAGTGAAGTCAGGGGGACGTTTTTTTCATGTGAACCATTGGTGTTATTGATCGTCTAGATTAGATGGGATGGGGGGGGGGTGGGTGGTAATCAGGGGGGAAAAAATTATGTATTATTATGGAATTAGCAAACAAAGTCACGTATTCCTTTATGTTATGTACAGTTGGTTATTCTTTCATAATAATAACAAATATCTGATTAAGAATACACAGATACACAGAGTCTAAAAAGCGTGCAACTTAATGTTTGACCTATGTTTTTGTTTCCAAATGCAATGCATTCACCAAATTTTTTTTTACTTTACCCACAGAGAAGCTTACTACAGAGGGCGGCGTGCTGCTAATCCTCCACCTCCAAACAGAAGGCGGCGTGGAGAAAACCCACCACCACCACCACGGCCGCCGCCACCACCACCACCGCCGTCGCCGCCACCACCACCAACACCATCGCCGCCAGCAGGGCCAGGGCCAGCACCACCACCGCCGCCACCAGCGGCCGGGCCAGCACCACCACCGCCGCCACCAGCGGCAGGGCCATCACCACCACCACCGCCGTCGCCGCCACCACCACCACCACCACCGCCACCAGCGGCAGGGCCACCACCACCACCGCCGCCACCAGCGGCAGGGCCAGCACCACCACCGCCGCCACCAGCGGCAGGACCAGCACCACCACCACCGCCACCAGCTGCAGGGCCAGCTTATGGTCCAATCCCGGGGTCACCGCATTCAAATGTAAAACAGAGTAATGCTGACTTTGCCCGCAGTATAATAACATTCATGGATAATATTCCATTTGACAGGCTACTGCGGGCAAGGTAAGCATTACAGATAGTGCTTGAAGCCTGTCAGCCCACTAACGACCCAGGTGAGGTTTTTCAATATTTAGATGGGTGGAAAATATTGGCCTCTAACAGGCTAGGCAGGCCCACAACATGGGACAGCCATGTGCCACCCCACAGGGCTATACCGCATTTGCCTCACTGCCAGTGGCCACCTAACAGGGACCTACCAGCGTTCCCTACACCTGTGCAGAGGATCCACCCTCAAGGGTTCGGCCAGGCCATACGTGGGGCCCTTGACCTTTTAGAAGATGGACAGCCCACCTACCAGGACCTGTAGGGCTCCATTTGTTTGTTAATACTTTAATTTTAAAAGGTTGTATTTTTGGGAATGTCCAACCAGTGCTGCCATTTTGTTTTTGAAACACAGTTTTACAAAACAGCTTTGTGTCTGTCTTTTTTCAAGGAATGAATGTGTAGTTTTTTTTGTGGGTGGGCTTCAAGTCATCATAATTATTATAATTATTATTTATTTATATAGCGCCGATAGGTTCCATGGCGCTTTCCATGAGGATAAGGTAGACAAGGACAAGTACAATAAACATAGACAATAAGGTCATACAGGTACAAGAGTAGAGGACCCTGTACGCGTGGGCTCACATTCTACGAGGGGTGGGTGGGGATACAATAGGGTGGGGAAGGTGTCGGTCGTGGGGCATGTAGCGGGGTCTTATGGCAGGTTGTAGGCCTGTCGGAAGAGGTGAGTCTTTAGGTGTCTCTTGAAGGTTCACAGGGTAGGCGACTGACTGATGAGGTGGGGCAGGGAGTTCCAGAGCATGGCGGATGACCGGGAGAAATCCTGTATGCGGTTGTGGGAAGAGGAGATGAGGGGGGAGTGTAGGACAAGTTCTTGGGATGAACGCAGGTTGCGTGAGGGATGGTATCGGGAGATCATGTCGGAGATGTATGGTGGGGATAGGTTGTGTAAGGCTTTAAATGTCATGGTCAGTGTTTTAAAGTGAGCTCTCTGTGGGGCGGAGGGGCCAGTGAAGGGCTTGGCAGAGGGGGTAGGCAGGGGAGTAGCGTGAGGACTGATGGATTAGTCGGGCAGCAGAGTTTAGTATAGATTGGAGAGGTGCAAGAGAGTTGGCAGGGAGGCCTGTGCGAAGGAGGTTGCAGTAGTCAAGGCGGGAGATGATGAGGGCATTTATGAGTGTTTCAGCAGTGTCAGGATTGAGGAACGAGCGAATTGGTTAAATATTTTTGAGTTGGAGTCACAGGGACTTGGTTAGGGACTACAGGTGGGGCTTGAAGGAGAGGGAGGAGTCAAGGATTACCCCGAGACATTTGGCGTGGGGGACAGGGGAGAGAGCATCATTAGCAAGTACTTTACGGCCCGCATGGCGCATGAAGTCACCTTGGTTACTAAGTGTCAAATCATGACTCCACATACAACTGTTGCTGACAAACAGTGCCTGTGTTTGGGGGGTTACTTTATGCCTCGCTATGGCAACAAGACTATGAACACACAAGTGAGAGGCTGGGACGTCTACATGCTACACATCGCGTCTACGCGTTTTCGATGGCGCGTACAGTGGGACCCTTCACCAGGCTCCAGCAGGATGATAGTACAAGCAACGCCCACGATGCAGGCATAGGATTGGTGCCTCGAAAAATTAGCCCAAGGGGCTGTTTTTCATTTTTGGTATAAAATGCAGGCCTAAGGGCCATGAAAAGCTTGTTAGCCAGGGTGTCTCCAAAACCATGATAAGCTTGTTAGCCTGGGTGGCTCAAAAATTGCCAAGGTGTTGCCCATTTAGGTATAATGTAGGGCCTAAGGGTCATAAAAAGCTTGTTAGCCAGGGTGTCTCCAAAACCATGATAAGTTTGTTAGCCTGGGTGGCTCAAAAAATTAGCCCAAGGGGCTGTTTGCCATTTTTGGTATAAATGTAGGCCTAAGGGCCATGAAAAGCTTGTTAGCCAGGGTGTCTCCAAAACCATGATAAGCTTGTTAGCCTGGGTGGCTCAAAAAATTAGCCCAAGGGGCTGTTTGCCATTTTTGGTATAAATGTAGGCCTAAGGGCCATGAAAAGCTTGTTAGCCAGGGTGTCTCCAAAACCATGATAAGCTTGTTAGCCTGGGTGGCTCAAAAAATTAGCCCAAGGGGCTGTTTGCCATTTTTGGTATAAATGTAGGCCTAAGGGCCATGAAAAGCTTGTTAGCCAGGGTGTCTCCAAAACCATGATAAGCTTGTTAGCCTGGGTGGCTCAAAAAATTAGCCCAAGGGTCTGTTTGCCATTTTTGGTTTAAATGTAGGCCTAAGGGCCATGAAAAGCTTGTTAGCCAGGGTGTCTCCAAAACCATGATAAGCTTGTTAGCCTGGGTGGCTCAAAAAATTAGCCCAAGGGGCTGTTTGCCATTTTTGGTATAAATGTAGGCCTAAGGGCCATGAAAAGCTTGGTAGCCAGGGTGTCTCCAAAACCATGATAAGCTTGTTAGCCTGGGTGGCTCAAAAAATTAGCCCAAGGGGCTGTTTGCCATTTTTGGTATAAATGTAGGCCTAAGGGCCATGAAAAGCTTGTTAGCCAGGGTGTCTCCAAAACCATGATAAGCTTGTTAGCCTGGGTGGCTCAAAAAATTAGCCCAAGGGGCTGTTTGCCATTTTTGGTATAAATGTAGGCCTAAGGGCCATGAAAAGCTTTTTAGCCAGGGTGTCTACAAAACCCTGATAAGCTTGTTAGCCTGGGTGGCTCAAAAAATTAGCCCAAAGGGCTTAATAAAGTCTATTTTTAAATAAAGCAGGGCGCTTGGCCCATAGCATATTATTGCTTGGACTATGAGCATAGAACAAGCAAGGCCAACTATGCAGGCCTAGGCTTGGTGCCTCAAAGAATTAGCCCAAAGGGCTTAATAAAGTATTTTTTTACATAAAGCAGGGCGCTTGGCCCATAGCATATTATTGCTTGGACTGGGTGCCTAATGAAATCAACAGAGCTAAGGGACATGTCATTAATTCCTGTCCAAAATGGGCATATTGTTAACAGCGCAATATCCCAATCATATAAATTATGATTAGGTTAATCTAGGATTGTGTACTGTCGTCTGGAGGGCTTAGGAACTGTGATGATATCCAATCCTTGTTGAATTTAATTAGAGTGAGCCTGTCGGCATTTTCTGTGGTGAGGCGGGACCTTCTATCAGTGACTATACCCCCAGCGGCACTGAAAACACGCTCTGATGTCACACTAGCAGCTGGGCATGCCAGCACCTCCAAGGCATACAATGACAGCTCAGTCCAAGTGTGCAGCTTGGAAACCCAGTAATTAAAGGGTACAGAAGGGTCGGTTAGGAAGCTGGTACTGTCACTGAGATACTGCTGCACCATGTTGGACAATTGTTGTCTCCTACTCAAGGTGACCGTAGGCAAATTCCGTTCTTGATTGGAAGGTCTGTTGAACATCGCCCAGTTGGCGGACATCTTACCCCCACCTCTTCTTGTCATTGATGGCGTTTGTGTCCCAACCAAAGGCTGCTGTTGCAAAGAGCTGGTTCTTCGATGTATAGCGGATTCAGACGGTGATATTGCCAGCAAAATATCAAGAAGAACCCTCTTTACATTATCCATCGTTAAGCCCCTGGATGAGTGCGACAGCAGCGACTGAAATTTGTCTTTGTACCGTGGGTCCAAAAACGTTGACAACCAGTAGAGGTCGCTGTCATAGATGTGTATGACGCGTGGATCTTTGGAGACACATTGACACATTACTTCAGCCATGTGTGCTAAGCTGCAAAGACTCATCTCCTCAGTTACAACAGAATGAAGATCACTACGCGTCGTGGCCTCTAAATCGGTGTCCGCCTCCTCCTCTTCAGCCCACCCATGCTGTACCGACATAAACGTAGGGTTGGGAGTACCATCAGGGTTCACATCAGTACCAGAGAAAAATAAATCTTCTTCATCATCACCCTCATCACCATCTTCCTGAACCAATGTAGCCTGCTGATATTGGCTTGGGTGGCTAGGATCAGCGATGTTCAATTCTGGCTCCATAGCCATCCGCTGGGCTCTCAAAGCATCTGTTTTGAGATTCATTAGGGATTCTTGGAGCAGGCAGAGCATGGGGATGGTGAGACTGATAATCGACTGATCCCCACTGACAAGTTTGGTGCAGTATTCGAAGTTATCCAGCAACTCGCAAAGGTCAGCGATCCAGACCCACTCGAAAGTACTGATGTGTGTGGTATGACTTCCGGGTTGCCGGGCATGTTGAAGCTGAAATTCCGCTATTGCCTTCTGCTGCTCATTAAACCTTGCCAACATATGGAAGGTGGAGTTCCATCGCGTAGGCATGTCGCAAATTAGCCTGTGTTTCGGCAAGTTAAATTGGATTTGAAGGGCTGAAAGACTTGCAGCTGCTGTGGACGAATGTCTAAAGTGGGCGCAAATTCGCCTCACCTTATCCAGTAGCTCAGGTAACTCTGGGTATATTTTGAGGAATTTCTGAACTACCAGGTTCAGGACGTGAGCCATGCAAGGTACATGTACAAGTTTACCGTGCTTTATTGCTGCCACAAGGTTTGCACCATTATCGCTCACAATTAGACCTGGTTGTAGTTCCAGTGGGGCCAGCCACTCATCGGTCTGTTGCTTGAGACCTTTCCACAACTCTGTTGCAGTGTGACGTGTGTCACCTAGGCAGATAAGCTTCAGAAGAGCCTGTTGTCGCCTTGCAGAAGCAGTACTGCAAAGCTCCCAACTCGGACGTGATGGTGCGTGAGGCTCAGCAGTGGACAAGGAAGTGGCAGAAGCCGATTGGGCACTGGACATATATGAGGAGGCAGACACCCGGAATGATGTTGGGCCCGCTATTCGTGGAGTTGGTAGTATGTCAGATGGTACAGTTTTAGAAGTTGGGACACTCTCCACCAGGTTGATCCAGTGAGCCGTTAGTGAAATGTATCTGCCCTGTCCACAACTACTTGTCCACGTGTCCGTTGTTAGGTGGACTTTTGCGGTGACAGCATTTGTTAAAGCACGTTTTAAGTTGTTAACCACGTGCTGGTGTAAGGCGGGAACGGCACTACGTGAGAAAAAGTAGCGGCTGGGTACAGAGTATCGTGGTGCTGCCTCAGCCATCAACTCCCGAAAAGACTCTGTACCCACAAGCCTAAACGGCAGCATTTCCACAGCTAACAACTTGGCTATTTTCGCAGTCATTTTTTGGGAATATGGGTGTGTCGGTTGGAACTTCCGCTGTCTTTCATACAGCTGTGGCACAGACAACTGCACGTTTGGACCAGACTGACAAGAGGATTGACTACTGTCATGTCTGTCTTGTAAACCACCTTGGGAGGAGTACGCTTGAGCAGGAGCTGAAGCCTGAACACTTGCTGGTGAAGGATGGATCTGAGGTGGCCTGGAAGTGTTTGGATCAGAAGGCACTGATTTTGAACCCTGATAGGGTGCCCACTGAATTGGGTGCTTAAGAGACATATGCTTGCGCATACTGCTGGGGCTCTGGTTTCCTTTTACCGTGCCTCTGCTAAGCCTTGCCTGGCACATCTTACAGATAACCATATTTGGTACTGTTGGGCTATCCTTAAAAAATTGCCACACACTGGCTGTTCGTCCTTTATTTTTAATTGGAGGAAGAGGAGGATGACTCTGTTCAACACCAACTGTGGACACATTTTGGGCAACTGTGTTTGCAGTTTGTGCAACAGTTGGTACAGTTTGTGCCACAGTTGACGCTATTTGGGCAACTGTTCTCACAGTTTGTGTTCTGGAGACAGTACGCCTTTGTGATTTTGCCAGTGGTACATAGCCACTTTCGTCCTCCTGGCTGCTCTCTTGGCTATGCAATTCAGCAATCCAGGTAGGATCTGTGGTGTCATCATCCACCCCTTCCAGTTCAAAGGATTCTGGATAAACTGACTGAGCAGGCTGGCCAGATGAGATGTGTGTCTCATCATCCTCATCATCATCCACCTCCTGAGATACTGTTTGCATTTCGTGAAAGTGTCTTTCTTCAGGACGAGGTGCTTCCAAACTTTGGCCATGAGTAGACATTTCGTCTACTTCAAGTATCTCGTCAGGCAGTGACAAAGAAACCCCTTGATAAGAACCGAATAAGTCATCCGAGTGACCAAGGTCCATATCCAAATTTTCCTCTGGCTGCCGATGGGTTGAGGCAATATGAAGACTTTGAGGATTGGATGGCGCTGCATTGTCTGTAGCGACACTAGAATGTCTTGCCACGGATGATTGCGTACTGCAAGAACCAGTGGTCGAGGGCGTCTGAGCCATCCAAGATGTTATCTTGTCATGCTCATCCGGCCTCAACACACGTTTTTTTTGAGTACTGGGATTTCTAGGTAGAAAAAAGGACGTTCTATCAATCCTAGGCTGTGTACTTGTACCAGTGCCTTCTTGGGCAAGACTGCTGCGGCCACGACCTCGTCCCTGTCCCTTTGCAACATCCTTTTTGTTAATTGTTTTTTTTTGAGACATTGTTGACGAATGCACAGTCACCGAGTTGGAGTTAGGTGTTGCTGTATGCGTCACTTGCTGGCGGGGTAAGTGTGCGCGCTCACACTTGGCAGTGAAGCCGCACACTACACTCCCTAAAAAAATTGGTTTTAAGTGCGCACAGCCACCGAGATGTGGTTTGGTGTTGCTGAATGCGTCACTTGCTGGCGGGGTAAGTGTGCGCGCTCACACTTGGCAGTGAAGCCGCACACTACACTCCCTAAAAAAATTGGTTTTAAGTGCGCACAGCCACCGAGATGTGGTTTGGTGTTGCTGAATGCGTCACTTGCTGGCGGGGTAAGTGTGCGCGCTCACACTTGGCAGTGAAGCCGCACACTACACTCCCTAAAAAAATTGGTTTTAAGTGCGCACAGCCACCGAGATGTGGTTTGGTGTTGCTGAATGCGTCACTTGCTGGCGGGGTAAGTGTGCGCGCTCACACTTGGCAGTGAAGCCGCACACTACACTCCCTAAAAAAATTGGTTTTTAAGTGCGCACAGCCACCGAGATGTGGTTTGGTGTTGCTGAATGCGTCACTTGCTGGCGGGGTAAGTGTGCGCGCTCACACTTGGCAGTGAAGCCGCACACTACACTCCCTAAAAAAATTGGTTTTAAGTGCGCACAGCCACCGAGATGTGGTTTGGTGTTGCTGAATGCGTCACTTGCTGGCGGGGTAAGTGTGCGCGCTCACACTTGGCAGTGAAGCCGCACACTACACTCCCTAAAAAAATTGGTTTGAAGTGCGCACAGCCACCGAGATGTGGTTAGGTGTTGCTGAATGCGTCACTTGCTGGCGGGGTAAGTGTGCGCGCTCACACTTGGCAGTGAAGCCGCACACTACACTCCCTAAAAAAATTGGTTTTAAGTGCGCACAGCCACCGAGATGTGGTTTGGTGTTGCTGAATGCGTCACTTGCTGGCGGGGTAAGTGTGCGCGCTCACACTTGGCAGTGAAGCCGCACACTACACTCCCTAAAAAAATTGGTTTGAAGTGCGCACAGCCACCGAGATGTGGTTAGGTGTTGCTGAATGCGTCACTTGCTGGCGGGGTAAGTGTGCACGCTCACACTTGGCAGTGAAGCCGCACACTACACTCCCTAAAAAAATTGGTTTTAAGTGCGCACAGCCACCGAGATGTGGTTAGGTGTTGCTGAATGCGTCACTTGCTGGCGGGGTAAGTGTGCGCGCTCACACTTGGCAGTGAAGCCGCACACTACACTCCCTAAAAAAATTGGTTTTAAGTGCGCACAGCCACCGAGATGTGGTTTGGTGTTGCTGAATGCGTCACTTGCTGGCGGGGTAAGTGTGCGCGCTCACACTTGGCAGTGAAGCCGCACACTACACTCCCTAAAAAAATTGGTTTGAAGTGCGCACAGCCACCGAGATGTGGTTAGGTGTTGCTGAATGCGTCACTTGCTGGCGGGGTAAGTGTGCGCGCTCACACTTGGCAGTGAAGCCGCACACTACACTCCCTAAAAAAATTGGTTTGAAGTGCGCACAGCCACCGAGATGTGGTTTGGTGTTGCTGAATGCGTCACTTGCTGGCGGGGTAGGTGTGCGCGCTCTCACTTGGCAGTGAAGCCGCACACTACACTCCCTAAAAAAATTGGTTTGAAGTGCGCACAGCCACCGAGATGTGGTTAGGTGTTGCTGAATGCGTCACTTGCTGGCGGGGTAAGTGTGCGCGCTCACACTTGGCAGTGAAGCCGCACACTACACTCCCTAAAAAAATTGGTTTTAAGTGCGCACAGCCACCGAGATGTGGTTTGGTGTTGCTGAATGCGTCACTTGCTGGCGGGGTAAGTGTGCGCGCTCACACTTGGCAGTGAAGCCGCACACTACACTCCCTAAAAAAATTGGTTTGAAGTGCGCACAGCCACCGAGATGTGGTTAGGTGTTGCTGAATGCGTCACTTGCTGGCGGGGTAAGTGTGCGCGCTCACACTTGGCAGTGAAGCCGCACACTACACTCCCTAAGGTGGTGTACGTGCTAGCAGCAACGCACTGGTCTGCCACAGAAAAAATAACGCTCTATGGCTTATTAGGAACAAAAATCGATCTGGTGCAAAAACAAAAAGGAAACCGCACCTCAGCTAAGCCTCTGACTGTAGCTGTTAGCAAAGCTGAGTGAGTAAGCTAAGCTATGAGGTCCGTCCTGTGTGCACTCTAAGGCTTCTCCTTCCTTCCCTCCCTGCCTGCCTGCCTGCCTACACAGCACTACTCTGTCCTCCTCCTAGCTCTCAGAAGAGCTTTTTGGGTTAATATAAGGAATCTTCCCTACACTGACAATCCCTGATCTGCTCCAGCATATATCTCTCTCTCCCTATACTAGGTCAGATCGTCTCAGGAATGTGGCCAAAATGGCAGGGACAAGCCTTATATACTGCCTTGCCTGTCATAGATGACATAGGCATCACGATGGACAGCAGCCAATCATAGTCCTGACACAACCAACTTTGCTATGCCATTACTGACTATGATTGGCTATCTTCACAAGTTTTCTGACCTAACACGCACGCTGTGCTGACTCGGAACATAACAGATTCTGTATTCGAGAGTCCGACTCCCGAATACAGTATACAGGACTCGGAATCGTAGACTCGTAGGACTCGGAATCGTAGACTCGCTCAGACTCGCTGCTGACAGCGGGTATCTGTGAAGAGTCAAGCTTATTGACATTGAATTCCATTGGACTCGTCACTGTGCGAGTCCAAGCTGGGAGATTCGCCGAGTAACGAGTCCTGCGAGTACCTTCAGAATCGCAGAGTCCCGAGTCCTAGCGAGTAGACTCGCCCATCCCTATCGGTGACCTCTTAGGCCAATCCTAATTATAAATGTTAGTATACATAGAAATAAAAATACAATAATTTAGATGAGCTAGATTATTAACTATAGGATTACTAGAATTCAACAGTTGTGACTGATAAAGCTCCATACAGACATTAAAGAGGTTATCCACAATAGCCACTGGATGCAGAATATACCGTATATACTCGTGTATAAGCCGAGTTTTTCAGCCCAAAAATTGGGCTGAAAAGTCTCCCCCTCGGCTTATACACGGGTCAATACGGTAGGTAGGGGCTGTGTCCACGGCTGGGGAGGCTGGAGGAGGCGGTGGGAGGTAGCTGAATGAGCGGCCCCGTCACGTGGGGCCGCTCATTACATATGCACTGCTTCCCCCTGTCAATCAGCGGCAGGGAGAAGCAGTGCATAACTAAATATATCCCCCCCAAATGCTGGCACTTGCCCCCCCTGCATGTAAGGCCCCCCCCCCGGCTTCTATTATTACCATACCATCCTCTTCATCGCGCGCGCAAGTCCCTCCGTGCTCCCGTCCTCCATAGCATCCGGGGTCATGTGACCGGCTGGTCGCATGACGTCATCGCTACGCGACGGCCGGGGACCCGGATGCATGGAGGACGGGAGCACCAAGGCACCTGCGCGCACGATGAAGAAGACAGAGGATGGTAAGTTAAGCAGCCGGGGGGGGGCTTACAAGCAGGGGGGCAAGTGCCAGAATTTGGGGGCTGCCTGTAAACACCTTTGGGGCTGGGGCTGACTGTATATACCACCTTTGGGGCTGGGGCTGCCTGTATATATCACCACTGGGGCTGGGGCTGCCTGTATATACCACCACTGGGGCTGGGCTGCCTGTATATACCACCTTTGGGGCTGGAGCTGCCTGTATATACCACCTTTGGAGCTGGGGCTGCCTGTATATATCACCTTTGGGGCTGGGGCTGACTGTATATACCACCTTTGGGGCTGGGGCTGCCTGTATATATCACCAATGGGGCTGGGGCTGCCTGTATATACCACCACTGGGGCTGGGGCTGCCTGTATATACCACCTTTGGAGCTGGGGCTGCCTGTATATATCACCTTTGGGGCTGGGGCTGACTGTATATACCACCTTTGGGGCTGGGGCTGCCTGTATATATCACCACTGGGGCTGGGGCTGCCTGTATATACCACCACTGGGGCTGGGGCTGCCTGTATATACCACCACTGGGGCTGGGGCTGCCTGTATATACCACCACTGGGGCTGGGGCTGGGCCTGTATATACCACCACTGGGGCTAGGGCTGCCTGTATATACCACCACTGGGGCTGGGGCTGCCTGTATATACCACCACTGGGGCTGCCTGTATATACCACCACTGAGGCTGGGGCTGCTGTATACTACAACTGGGGAGGCTGCTGTATACTACCACAGGGGGACTGCTGTATACTACCACTGGGGAGGCTGCTGTATACTACCACTGGGAGGCCTGTATATCACTGGGGAGGCTGCTGTATACTACACTGCTAGGGGCTGTATACCTGTGCTGGGGTCCACCCTCGGCTTATACACGAGTCAATAGGTTTTCCCAGGTTTTGGGGGCAAAAGTAGGGGGGTCGGCTTATACACGGGTCGGCTTATACACGAGTATATACGGTAATTAAAACAAAGTTAATGATTTCTTTCTAGACTAAAGTTTTTGCCCTCTTAGTCAGATACATGACTAATCCAATCAGTGGCCACTGCTCTGCTACAGTCTTCACCATTCTAACAGAATAGAGGATACACTGCTTATCTGCATTGATCTGCATTAATGCCATAGCGCTATGTAAATTAATAAATATCATTATTGTGACTTGAGAAAGTGAGTGCACATTTTCACGAATCAACATCCATACTACAGTGTTTAATCAGTGTGAGCAGACCTATGAGATCATGGATGTGAAGCATATAATTGATATATGTTATGTTGATATGAATTGTTATCACATATAGTAAGTGTAGAACAGATGCCCTTGCATGCTGCCGACCGTCTGCAATAATAAAAGTTAGCTCTCCAAAACAAAAAATAAACAAAAAAATAAAAAATAAAAATAAAAAAAACTATTTAAAAAATTCCCCCCCAAAATTAGCTCTCTTAAATGAACTTCCCAGCTGCTGTCACATCTTTCACTGTTTTCAAAATTCAGACCCTGCAGGTGTCAAAAACACCTGCAAACTCCAGGAAGCTTCAAACTTAAAAAAAAAATTCTACACCTTGATATAAGCCTGTAGACCCATTGGCTGGGGACACTTCTAACCATATGGTTAGGTGTTGTCCCCAGCAAATGGTTCTTCCGGAAAGCATTTTGGCTCCAAACAAATGGAAAGATTTAGGGTCACTTGAAATTTTGAACTTATTTTCCAAACATAGCTGCGTTCGGCACATTTTGGGGAAAGTGTTTGAATTTGTCATCACTGAGCTGAATCGGCCATGTTTGGCCTAATTTGAAATTGGCGAACATGTTCTGGGAATGTTCGCTCCTCTCTGCTATCTACCCCTTATCCATTGTCCTGAATGTTTGGACCAGGCTTGCACTCTGAAACATAATCCCTAAAAATTTGTATCCTGAAACCCTTTGTGCTTTGTGAAATGGGAAGTGGCACATGAGATAAAAACTTGACTCTAGTAAACACTGGACCTGAACTTGTAGTTTGGAAACTTGAGAACAAGACTGTCTGCTATCGATTTGGAATCCCATGCCATGTACCCGAGGACCTGTACCCTGTATTAGTGTATGTCTTGTTCTCTGGTCTGCTATTGTTGGAAATCCCGATAGTATAAGTTCCGCAGTTTTCTGCCTATAAGACTCACCAGGCACACACACCACTGTTTTAGAGAGGAAAATAGAATAAAAAATGTTGGAGCAAAAAATGTGTAATAATAATGATCGGCTGCACACTAAACAGAATGACTAAAGGATATATGTCTGGTATATAGGAAACTAATGCAAATTTTTAAGAGGAAAATGAACACTACAGAAACTGCGTCAGGACATTATATGAAATATGAGAATCTTGGTTGATGCATTAGCCATTGCATGTAAGCCCAGTAACTAGCTTCAAGGTGTTCTCATGTATACCAGGTCCCTGTCTCCCTTACCTTATGCCTCTGTCTGTGGTACAAATGCATATGAGGGTATAAGCCTCTGAGTGCAATTTAAAACCTACGTGTATGGGTGTGGTAGGAAGCTTGACTACAGCAAGATGGTGCAAAACATGATTAAATTTAACTAGGCTACCGTGGGAAGGGTGCTCCATCAGGACATAATATGAAATTTGTACCACAGACAGAGGCATAAGGTAAGGGAGAAAGGGACCTGGTATACATGAGAACACCTTGAAATAGTTAATTAAAATAGTTCCGGGGGAGGCATATGCGCAGACCGCAGTCTTCAGTGCGATTGTATTGAAGACAGTCTATAGATACCTCAGATCTCTACCAAAATGGTGCAGGTGGCAGTGCATGGGCGGTCGCATCTTAAAGTCTAGTCCAGTAACTAGACTTTAAGTATTGTGAAGCAAAGTTATCATTATGAGGAATGGGACAAACAGCTGTGGCAATAATATTGGTCGAATTCACAGATAAGAAGTGTGACATTTTTATTATTCTTTGATTGAGGTCTGTCCCAGAGTTGTAATGCCCCCAAATGGTCTGAGGGGCACATTCCTTGATTGATATAGAAATACATAAATCCATGTGACACATTCATTAATGCTCTGACTTTATCAAAGGTCATCATAACTTTGTACTCCCAAATTCTACAGTGCTGTGCAAATTAATTGGGACAAAGCAAGTTTTTCTTGCATTAGTTTTACTATTTTTGATAGGTGTTTTATCAGTTCTTGGTGTCGTTTTTCTTTTCTTCCACATTTCCCTTTTCGTTTTGGAGAAAACGATCCAGTTTCATTGTGTGTGTGAATTATTCTTGAAACGGTAGATTATCCAATACCAATGGTGGAAGTGATTTCTCTTACAGTCAGACTTGTATGTTCATTAAAAGTAATAATTCTAGACCTCTTCCGTGGAGTAATATCCATTTTTACAGGCACGAATCACACTGAGAGAAAAATAACACTAAACCACTCCTCACAGAAACAAGCTCTCAACTGAAGCTGAGGGGGCAGCTAGCTGTTATTTTCTGACTAATACCAGTCAAACCACATTTTGTTACTCAAGGTTGTACACTCACACCTGTTCAAAGCAGTTAAAACTAGTTTTAATCACTGACTGGTAATCAACTTATGATTTTACTTAAAAAAATCCTTTGTCCCGATTAATTTGCACCTCACTGTATCTCTCTGAGACTTGAAGTTAACTTTCAATACAAGCAATGATGAGGCAGGGGACAATAACATTCTTACACTCCTTATCTATGAACTGCACCAATATTTACAGCAACAGCTGTTTCTCCCCTTTTCATACTGATGGTTCTGTTTCACATCATTTATCTTATTCTATGTCATGCACTGTTCCTGTTTATAAAGCGTATAAATATGTGACTCTACAGATTATTTCTTTGCACTACCTGATGAAGACACCTGAGTAGTATGGAAAGCTTGCTATTTGTTACCATCTTTTCACTTAGCTATTAAGAGGTATAAACCAACAATGAATCTCAATTTTTAAAGGGGTTGTCCAGGCTTTTTTGATAATTTCTTTGTGTATTTAGGCTGCAAAATATTGACAGTTTGTAATTTACTCCCTGTTGACATTTTGCAGGGTTTCCTAGATATTACCTATTTGCATCTGGAGAACGACCAGGGGGTGGTTTGTGTTGGAATCTGCATGTAAATGCAGAGCTGGTAGTTACGCCACATGCACTGTTTGTGGCCCTTGGGAAATGGCCAGCCCTGTTGTACCAGAGTGTGTGTAGTGTCTTGCATTTCCATACCTCAGACCTTTAGGCAGAATCAAAGCACCTGTTTGAAGAAACAGTCAAGCAAACATGGGTATGAGATGGGTATGTATCGCACAGGCTGAGGTCTGCGATCTAAATCCAGGACTTGGGTCTTGTTATCCCACAAACCTGTAAATTTGTTATGGACTGGGTTTAGGGATGGCCAGATGTGTGGGAGGGGCTATCCACATACCCCCTCCTCCTCCAGGGGTATGGTCACGGCTGATATCATGTGACTTCTGGATGGTCACAGGATGTTATGTCAGCTCAGGTCCTGGAGGCTCAAAGCTGCTGCAGAAGCACATGGGAAGAGACCAGGTCTGGAGCTGTGGTCTGACAGGAGTCAGTGTGAACCTTGACAGATCCTGACCGGTGTTCTCAATCAAGCAGTTTTCCTGAGCAGCCAACTAAGAGGTCAGTGAGTGGAGGGTGTGATACCTTCACAGGGATACAGTGGAGAGAGATGTATCCAAACGCGTGTTGGCACACCTGCTTTAGAAATGAGGACTGTTTATCTTATTGCTGGTGCTGACTTGTTTTGCCTATACCATATGCGGTTTATGTGGTCTGTTAATAAACGAAAATGAATTTATTTAAGTGGAGAGACTGTTGCTGTGTTTGAATATCGCTGCCAAGTGAGTGAACCCCAACCTGATCTGTGATCGCTACGTCACAAATAAATATATATATATATATATACATACACAGAACAGACCAAAAGTTTGGACACACCTTCTCACTCAAAGAGTTTTCTTTATTTTCATGACTAAGAAAATTTTAGATTCACACTGATGGCATCAAAAGTATGAAATAACACATGTGGAATTATATACTTAACAAAAAAGTGTGAAACAACTGAAAATATGTCTTATATTCTAGGCTCTTCAAAGTAGCCACGTTTTGCTTTGATTACTGCTTTGCACACTCTAGGCATTCTCTTGATGAGCTTCAAGAGGTAGTAACCAGAAATGGTCTTCCAACAGTCTTGAAGGAGTTCACAGAGATGCTTAACACTTCTTGGCCCTTTTGCCTTCACTCTGCGGTCCAGCTCATCCCAAACCATCTCGATTGGGTTCAGGTCTGGTGACTGTGGAGGCCAGGTCATCTGGCGTAGCACCCTGTCACTCTCCCTCTTGGTCAAATAGCCATTATGTAGCCTGGAGATGTGTTTCGCGTCATTGTCGTGTTGAAAAATAAATGATGGTCCAACTAAACGCAAACCGGATGGAATAGCATGCCGCTGCAAGATGCTGTGGTAGCCATGCTGGTTCAGTATGCCTTCAATTTGAATAAATCCCCGACAGTGTCACCAGAAAACACCCCACACCATCACACCATCTCCTCCATGCTTCACGGTGGGAACCAGGCATGTAGAGTCCGTCTATTCACCTTTTCTGCGTGCACATAGGCACGGTGGTTGGAACCAAAGATCTCAAATTTGGACTCATCAGACCAAGCACAGATTTCCACTGGTCTAATGTCCATTGCTTGTGTTCTTTAGCCCAAACAAGTCTCTTCTGCTTGTTGCCTGTCCTTAGCAGTGGTTTCCTAGCATAGCAGCTATTTTACCATGAAGGCCTGCTGCACAAAGTCTCCTCTTAACAGTTGTTGTAGAGATGTGTCTGCTGCTTGAACTCTGTGTGGCATTGACCTGGTCTCTAATCTGAGTTGCTGTTAACCTGAGACTTCTGAGGCTGGTGACTTGGATTAACTTATCCTCCACAGCAGAGGTGACTCTTGGTCTTCCTTTCCTGGGGTGGTCCTCAAGTGAGCCAGTTTCTTTGTAGCGCTTGATGGTTTTTGCAACTGCACTTGGGGACACTTTCAAAGTTTTCCCAATTTTTTGGACTGACTGACCTTCATTTCTTAAAGTAATGATGGCCACTCGTTTTTCTTTACTTAGCTGCTTTTTTCTTGCCATAATACAAATTCTAACAGTCTATTCAGTAGGACTATCAGCTGTGTATCCACCAGACTTCTGCACAACACAACTGATGGTCCCAAACCCATTTATAAGGCAAGCAATCCTACTTATTAAACCTGACAGGGCATACCTGTGAACTGAAAAGCATTTCCGGTGACTACCTCTTGAAGCTCATCAAGAGAATGCCAAGAGTGTGCAAAGCAGCAATCAAAGAAAAAGGTGGCTACTTTGAAGAAACCTAGAATATAACACAAATTTTCAGTTGTTTCACACTTTTTTGTTAAGTATATAATTCCACATGTGTTAATTCATAATTTTGTTGCCTTCAGTGTGAACCTACAATTTTCATAGTCATGACAATAAAGAAAACTCTTTGAATGAGATGTATCCAAACTTTGGTCTGTACTGTAATATATATATTCCAGCACCTAGTCAGGCCAGAGGCAAGCTGCTTGTTCGCCAGTCTCTGTGGGGCAGTATCAATGCATCTCTTGTAGACAAGAGAATGATGCTTCGGATGGAAGCCACCTGCACTCAAACCCACATGGACCATCAATCTTGAAGCTGCAAAAAGAAAATGATAAAGTCTGTTCACCTATGAACTCCTTCCTGGTGCTTTCTCTTCTCTGCTCGGATAGCAGCAGGCTTCAGCAGTGAATACACCTTCAGAACAGAATCCAGCAAGTGAGTAGACTCCTGCAATTGGTGTAATTAAAATTTTAATTTATTTGAAGAATAAATAGTATTTCCATAAAAAAATGCACTTACGAGGCAAATCACACCATGTGGGCAAAGAGAGTAAAAAAGAAATGCTATGTTTCAGCTTAGAAAAGCCTTAATCAAATAAATAAATAAAAAAAATAAATAAATAAATTATTGTTAATTAATTGTACCAAATGTTAGATAATGTTATTGTCATCTTGAAGTCTTCACATAACTTACTATATATTATGTACTGATACTATGTAATGATTCTTGTATGAAGTTAATAAAAAGATTTCAGCATAGAAAAACCTTAATCATGGTCTCTTTTAAGCCAAAACGCATAGCGTATTTTTACTCTGTTTGCTCACATGGTGTGATTTTGCTCCTTTTGTACGTGCATCTTTCATGGAAATACTACTTATGAAATTCTCAATAAGTTTGATGTGTCACATGATCCTCTTCCTATTAAAAAAAATAAAGTTGGATCCAAAATGGCCAACTTCAAAATGGCCGACATGGTCACCACCCATCTGGAAAAGTTTTCCCCCTCCCATATACTAATGTGCCACAAACAGGAAGTTGATATCACCAACCATTTCCCCATTTTATTTAGGTGCATTCATATAAATGAGTTTTGAAGAGAAACACCGGTGCCACTCCGTCGTTTCTTCAATCCTTTATTTTACTTAAAAAGCATCACATGTATTAAGGGTAACGCTACACGCGTTTCGAGGATAGGGCCCCTTAATCTTTAGCACCTGCCCTGCCTGGGAGCTCAGTGAGTCAGTGGTGGAGATACATTCCTTTCCCCCTTCCCAGGATTAATTCATATAAATGGCCCACCCTGTACATAGGCTTCCTAAAAATACTTTGCAGTCATGCAGAATATTTGTCCTCTTCCTCTCTTCCCTCTCTCTTTTCACTTTCTCTGTTCTGCCTTCTTCCATGTCTGGTGCTGGGTGGATTCCCCCATACAGCTAAACCCTTCTTCACAACCCAACTAAACAGAGTGTAAGGTTCAGTAGTCTTAGTTGTTTGGTATGATGATATGAACTTGGCGAGCGCATGGTGTGCACATGGCATGGTAAAAACTACAAGGTCCAAATAATCTCAGTCAGTACTAGGAACATCACAGAAAGCAGCACAGTGATAATATAACACAGAAATATATATTAAACATTAGTAACTGTGGCAAGATTCTTTGCAAAAGGCATTCTTCTACACAGGGGTATTTCCTAAATGTATACAATGCAGAGAGCATTAACTACCGTAAGATGGAGGATTTCAAAGCATAACACACTTCTACTACACAATACTACTATAACAGTGGCCAGGGGCCTGGTGGCAGATTTGCCCTGCCGGCCCTGACTTGAGAAGCGGGGGGGGGGGTGCTGTCAGGTCTGACTTGAGAACGGGGGGGGGGGGGGTGCTGTCAGGTCTGACTTGAGAACCCGGGGGGTGCTGTCAGCCCTACCTGATCAGAGACTTCCAGCATCACAGAGCACTCCCGCGGCCGCCCGTCTCGCGTCATGTGCCGGCCGCAAAGCGACGCTCGTTTCTGTAGGGGGCGGCCCTAGATGTGGACTATACACCAGCCAGGGGCACTTGCCCCCTGCCACCTGGGCCAGCCGCCCCTGACAGTGGCTGCATCATGGCCTGCTTACATAGATTCTAACATAATCATACAAACTGGACTACATTCCTCACTGGATTATCTTGACAGGGAAGTAATAGTTATAAAGAGATCAAGGGATGTGTGTCTCCCTGGAGCCCTGGCTTGTCTGAACAATGTCTGTGTCTTCCTGGGGAAGCAGGGGGGCGGACCCACAGATTAAACTGAATCTTAAAGGGCAAGACTCCTGTATCTGTAAGAATGCAGCTAGTTTGTGCTAAAAATATTTAAAAATCATAAAGCGATAACATAAAACTTTTCCGGCTTGTAACAAATGTTAGACTGCAAATACTTTCTCTACAGCACATAAATGGGCAGAACAGTCGCTGATTGGCATCAATGGATGCCACTATTAGGTTCTTTTGGGGAAAACAACAGCACAAGCTCTGTTACTGATCTGAGGAACAGTTTGCTCTCCCCAAGCTTACACACGCTGACTTCTACTTTACATACTTTCCCATCCTTTCTGGGGAAAGGTTTGGTGACTAGGCTAAGTGGCCACTCATTATGATGCGACTGACTGTCTTTCATGAGTACGACATCATCAGTTCTGATGTTTGAGTGGTCTTTTTGCCACTTCGGCCTGGTTTGTAGAATTGAGAGGTACTGCTTTTTCCATTTGTCCCGAAAGGCACTGGACACACTTTGTACTTGCCTCCATTGTCATCTGTATATTTCTTTGTCATTGAATTCTCCAAGTGGGGTACTTGGAATGCAGGTTTTCCACGTGAATAACATGGCAGGGGTGAGAACTGTCAGGTATTTGGAATCACTGGAAAGTGCTGTTAACAGCCTGGCATTCATGATAGCTGAAACTTCGGCCCAGAATGTAGTCAGACTCTCGTATGTGAGTCTGGTGTTTGCTTGCAAGAAGATAGAGTCTAGGATTCTTTCCCAAGCACCTCCCATGTGGAAAGAATGTGGTAAATTGAAAGTCCAGGTGCATCCTTGTTCACCTAAGTATCTTTCTACATTAGTAATGTCTAGATTGGAAGGAATTTGGAGTTCTCTTGCCGCTCCAACAAAATTTGTGCCTCTGTCAGAGCGAATATTCCTCACAGTGCCTCTGATCGCAATGAAACGTCGAAGTGCGTTTATTAAACTTGAAGTGTCCATGGATTCAATTATGTCGATATAAAACAACTCTGATGGACAAACAAGTGAATAGAACTACCCAACACCTTGCTTCAGCATGGATCTTCGTAGTGCGCCATGTAGCCACGGAACAAGGGCTGAATACATCTAGTCCAACGTTGGTAAAAGAGGGGTCAGTACTAAGTCTGTCGGATGGTAGATTAGCAGTCTTCAGGTTTTGAAACATGCCACAATGTTTGCAACATGTAATGCAGTTAAAGATGAGTTTGCTCACACTTCTCTTTGCTCCGACTATCCATAGTGCAGCTGTCCCTAGATTCCTTCAATAAACAAATGGCCTTGGTATCTCACTAAGACATTATGATGCTGAATGAGCAGAGTCGTGACATGATGATATCCAGGAATTATTACCAGATGTTTCTGTGAAAATTCTACCTCAGCTACTTGAAGAAGACCTCCTATTCTCAGCAGCCCGTCTTGGTCAACAATCAGATTGAGCTTCTTCAGCACGCTGTCTCTAGGAATGGGTTGTCCATTGTTGAGGTTGTCTATTTCTTTGGTATAGGTTTCATTTTGTACAGCACGAAGTATTGCAATCTTGGCTTTTACTAGGTTGGAAGTAGTAAACTCATGCTTACAATGATGTCAACCTTTACAAGGTTTCTGACTCGTAAGTAGTACCGACTTATATGACTGAGCTACATGAAGCAAGCGATGGCTCAAACGAGTGAGTTCCAGTTTGAGAACCTACTGAACTGATGAGATTTGAGGTGATGACTTGAAATCATTATATGTAGAAAAGACGCCTGAGGATGAAGCTCTTCGTCAGCATCTTTATCCACTAGTTCGAATGTATTAGGCTTGCTGACATGGGGTGTCAAACGGAACAAGGATGTAGGGACTGTGAAACATGTAGTGTCCTTAAGATGACTCGGATCTAGTTGCATCGTCCGCAGGATTGTGGTGAGTAGACACGTAATGCCACTCATTAGGGCAAGTGGATCTCCTGATCCTCAGCACTCGATTGCTGATGTAGGCATAGAAGCATCATGTTTCATTGCAGATATACCCTAGTACCACTTTGCTGCCGGTGTAGAATTCAACATTTTTGATCTCGAGATTCATTCCATCTGTGATAAGTTCGGCCAACTCAGCTGCGAGGACGGCAGCACAGAGTTCCAGTCTGGGTATCGTATGTTATTGCGGAGTGGCGCCAGTTTTGTCTGGCTCATAACAAACCTGATATGGCATTGTTCGTTCACATCTATAGTTTTGAGGTATGCTACTGCTGCAATCACTTTGACTGATGCGTCATAGAAGATACAAAGTCTTTGTGTTCTGACTTCTGTGGATGGCGCGGGAGCATATGATGGTTGTTTCACACAAAGGTTGGTCAGGGCTTCGAGAGACTTCCTCCACTCTGTCCACAGGTCTGCCTTTTCTGCTGGAAGTGGATTGTCCCAATCAGACGTCTCTTGGGTGAAGTCTCTTAGCATCATTTTACCTTGGATGGTCCGGGAGCTATGAACCCCAAAAGGTTGTACAAGCTGTTTACGAAAGAACTCATCTGCGCGTGAAGGGTTTCTTGTCTTTGCTGATCTGAAAGGTGAAGGCATCCGTTTTCAAATCCAAAAGCAATTCAAGGCTCCACTTCATGGGAAGGGAGTCGGTGCTTAGGTCCAATTTTTTAGATTGCTCATATAGTCTTGAGAGGGAAAGGCTTCCATTAATTCTTGGCTGTTGGAGGCAATCTTGTGCAACCTCAGGATAGACAGAGGAGCATTTCTTGATCCTTTTTAGGAGACTGATTGCAACCTAATTTGTTGGTGTGGATTTCAAACAGTCTTCTACTTAGAAGTCCTTTCCTACGAAGGATCTATCATCCCACAACTCCCCTCTCACCTACACTGCCCTCCTCCTCCATTAGCCACTTCTCCCCATAACTGTAGACCAACTCTCCTCCCTCTGTCGAAATCACACCTCACCACCAGTGCCCACGACCCGCTCCCATCCCACCTCATTCCCAACCACACTCCATTTTCGTCCCAGCCCTCACCCACCTCTTCAACCTATCACTTACCACTGGTGCCTTCCCCTTGGCCTTCAAACACACCCTAATCACACCCATCCTTAAAAAACCCTCCCTCGACCTACCTCTGCCCCAACTATCTAAATCAGTGTTAGGAAGTTAAGAGGTTAAAACTTAACATTTAATCAATTATTCTAAAAGAGTAGATTGTCTCACAAACTATACATATAAATTATAACAGTGCCAAGTGTCACACTATTAAAAAGCTCCGTTACCCTACTAGGAGCTATTTCTCATTTGAAGGTTTTATCCATAGAGCTCAGTCTGCCCTTCATCCTAGTTCACCTTCAAACCTTTATGCCAGTTACATATATGCTGGTGTCATCTCTTACACCCACATAACTTGCACACATCACTGCATATGAAAATCAAACGAAGCCCACTTCCCCTATGTATAGGAAAGGTCTCACTGGCTTCTTTTCATCAGAGCAGGTTTCACTTAGAGTCGTCTTTTCCGGTCCGGCGCTTCTGTGGAACGCAAGCATGCAGTTCCACGCCTCATTCCCGTCCGTTTTCAGTAGTGGGTGGAATCTAGGGCTCATTGATTCCTCCCCGGACTATGAGGTCATCAGAAGAGGCAGGTTCTTTGCCAGAACCTATTTCTCCTAGTAAAGGCATTAACTTTATATAATATTCCTTTTATCCAAAGTAGGCAATCTTGGTCTCCTACATTTAGTTACTTCTGCATTTTTGAACAAATTTGTTATTGACAATTCTAGCGTCCCCCCCAGGACGGAAGCTCGTTTATACTATATGGCATTTCATGATGGTTTCACTGCATGACTACATTAACCAATGGGGCAGATATATACCACATCATAGACACAGACTGGTGAATTAAGATGGTGTTCCTTTTCTCAGGTTTAGGGGAATCGCATTGTTTCCAATGAGATTTTTTGGTGTATATGTATATACTACTTTTAGAACATGGGAAAAAGGGGCGTGGGGCAAGGTAAGGTTAGGACAGATCATCAGCAGAAGAGGTAGATTCGGTGCCATCTAAATCCCCTTAACTCTCCCCTCGTCCCTACCTACTGCTCCACAGACTCTATTTGCAATTCATATTCCAGGGGCAATGTGCCTAGGAATTCACTGTGTTTGAGCGCTTTAGCCACTGCCCGCAGTGTTTTCTTGGACTGGTCTCCTGAGATCAGTGAATACTTTACTGCGGAGGTTGGCACCCTAAAGTACCCCTCCCCCCATGGCGCCCCCGCTCATCGTTGACTCTCCCTCTATTCTTTCCCTCTACTATCGTGTCCCAAGATAGGGAGAAAAGGAAAGTGCCTCATTCATTCCTTCGGGCTACTGTGTCCAGATGTAGATCAAAAACTCTTTTCTGAGGATCTTATTGTCCCAATCCCTCCTCTTACGGGTGGTGGACATGATCAATGCTATGAACATTAAGCAGTTTTCGTTCCCCATGAAGGTGTTGATATGTCTAGCCACTGGTTTGTCACGTTGTTGCGGATATCGTCCGATGTTCCCCTATTCTTTTTCGTAGCTCTCTGATTGTTTTCCCCACGTACTCGAGGTTACATGGACATCTCGCTTTATATATCACCCCCCTCGTCCCACAATTGATGAATGATCTTATATCATAGGTACGATGGGTTACACTGCTGTCAAAGTTTTTTGTAGTTATAATCTACTACAGCTCGTACAATGTCCGCACTTAAAACTCCCCTTCACAGTACTTTTTATCCAGTTCTTATCTTGGGCCAATAAGTGGCTATGCACCAGTCTGTCTCTTAAAGATCTTGGTTTTTTGTATGTGATATTGGGACCATTGTTTATATATGGACTTAGTTCTGGGTCCATTTGTAAAATTGGCCAATACTTGGCCATAATTTCTCTGATTTTATCTGCCCCACTTGAGTAGGTAGTGATCATGCGTATCTTATCCGTCTGCCCGTCTAATCACCCTTTTTGGGTACCCCCTTTCCGTCAAGCGTCCTGTCAGATCCTCTATCTGAGTATGAAAACTGGTCTCCAAGGAACAGTTCCTCCTCATCCTGATCATTTGACTTTTTGGGATCCCTCTCTTGTGACTATTGGGATGTCCACTCTCCCATCTCAATATTGAGTTTGTGGCGGTCTGTTTACGATATGTACAGGTTTGTAACCTTTCTACGCTGTCCCTCTCAATTAGGACATCAAGGAAGGGGAGTCTCTCTTTCTGTACCTCGAAACTAAACCTTAGGCCTAGGTCATTGTTGTTTAGGCATTCTACTGCACTTCTGAAGCTTTCCTCTGACCCCCTCCAAATAACAAACACTCATCTATGAATCTAGTCCACAAGATGATCCTCTCCGTGTCGATTGTGGTATTCTCACCAAAAACAACGGTTTCCTCCCACCAGCCCAGGAGCAAATTAGCATAAGAATGGGCCATGGAATTCCCCATAGCGGTGCCCCTGAGCTGGTGGAAGTACTTACCGTTGAAGGTGAACACATTCTTGGTCAGACAAAACTCAGTAGATCCATGACAAAATCATTATGTTTATCACACTGTCTCCCTCTACTCCTCAGATAGTATTTCACCGCCTCTAACCCCTTTTCGTGTGGAATTGACGAGTAGTGGGCCTCCACATCAATGCTGCATAACAGCATATCCTCCTCTAACACCACGTCCTCTATACTTCTTAAGAGGTCAGTTGTATCCCTGAGATAGGAGTTCAGACTGATCACAAATGGTCTCAAAATTTTGTCAATGTAGACGCCTTGGTTTTGTGTTATACTGCCTATTCCCGAGACTATTGGTCTACCCCTTACCGGATTAGTACCCTTATGTATTTTCGGGAGACAGTAAAACGTCGCCATCACTGGATGATCCGGTATTAGAAAGTCATATTCCTTCTTATCTATGACATTTTCAGAAAGACCTCTATCTAGAAGGCATCTTAGCTCCTTTATAAAGAATTGACTAAAATTTATAAGCTCACAGGGAACAGGTAATAGGAGTAAGCTCACCCCTCCTTCTCAGAAGATCCAGTCAGGTGCTGCAGCTGACGGCCGGCCACCGCCCAAGTCAAGGAATATAATGAAGATATGCTGGCACCTTCATCCGATGTAAAGTTTTACTTTATTATGTAATTCACAACATTAAAATAAAAGCATCTTGGTGGCTGAGCATGCCCCGTCAGACGCGTTTCGATAAAAATCTTTATCAATGACAAAGAGGCAACAAAACAACATGCAATATATATATACAAAAAACATTACACCTGTGAGATTACAAACGAGTGTCACCTGAATGGGTTAAGTAAAAAACAATGACTTGAATGGTCTCATTATAGAATATAGGAAAAAAGTTCTCTAAAATGCAAAGGAACTACTTTATATTACAACATGAAGGATAGCAGCAAAGATACAAGAACATGTGCATATGTATAATGTATATAGCAATAGATTAAATGAATAGTGGCAATGTACAGAGAGAGGGGATACACTTAACGCAAAATATTATACACAATTGTTAGATGTACTGGATATAACCTGGATTAGGAAGAAAAAGTAGGAGCCTGTCCTGGTATAAGGATGTATATGAACAGGACTAGTTAATTTCAACAAAAAGCACTTGTATTAATAAAAATACATCAAATCGCTCCTATAATTCATTCCCCCAGGAAATCTGCTGTTCAAGCATAATATCCAGAAACTTTCGCGATTTAACATGTCTCGGATTCGATCCCCTCCTCGTACTGAGCTCCTCACCACCTCCAATCCTTTAACAGACAACTTGCTGGTGTCGCCACCGTGATATTCAGAAAAATGCTTAGATAAGCCTGACATAGAGCGTCTATTCCCTGAGGATGAAGGGTTGGCTGCTGATATATGTTCTGAGATACGTTTTCTTAGAGGCCGACTGGTACAACCAATATAGTCTAAATTGCAGGACATGCAAGAAGCCATGTAAACCACAAAGGTGGTCGCACAGTTAATGTAATTTTTTATTTTATAAATTCTACCGCTAGATCTATCCTGGAATACATCTGTTTTTTTCATGTACCTGCATAGATTACAACGAGGTTGACCACATTTAAAATTGCCAGTGTATCGTAGCCAAGTGGGTTTGCTGTGGCAGTCCACTTGCTTAAAGAGACTCGGTGACACATGACTGGCAAGATCGCGACCCGAGTGGTCTCAATCTTCATAAAGAACAACGTCTAAGGAAGGCAGCAGATATCTTCAGTAAGAATGGCTCTGCACCATCTACACAAACAGGTGACATTTATGCTATCTTTTTATCATTGGAGAAACAAATGATTCAGCACTTAAAAGTATCATGGGATCATTTAACACTTGAAAAGTATGTGGGCCACGCTATGATACCGCGGGGCTTACGCCTCAGGAAATCCCCCACTACTAACTATGGGGAGGAATTTACTAAGCAGTGGCAGGACATTCTTTCTACCTGTTCTATTAAGCTAATGGAACTGATCATTGCAGAGGAATCAGTGAAATTGTCAGCACTTGAAAAGTCCATAGAAGATCTCAATGTAACAGCCAAGAACTTTGTAGATCATAAGGACTATTCTTTGCTAAATACGAACTTACAGAGGAAACTTGTTGAATTGGAGGACTTTATCACCGGAAACAAAAAGAAAAAGTTCTTACGTGACTGTAATGACTATGAAACTAATAATGTGTACAATTGGAAACGTGCAACAACAAATAAGTCAAAATCGATTTTGAAAAATTCCTCTGTTGCACAACGTAGAGTAAGTTTTTCCTCCTCCATGTTAGATACCAGTGTCAGCTCCATAGGCACTAACTCTACTTTGGACAAATCTGCCATTGTGTGTAATGTTTCTCCCATAAATAAAGGTTCTACTATGTCCTTTTTTCCTCCAAAAAACGGGGGAACAAGAGAAGGGGTAGGTTTTATCGAAACGCGTCTGACGGGGCATGCTCAGCCACCAAGATGCTTTTATTTTAATGTTGTGAATTACATAATAAAGTAAAACTTTACATCGGATGAAGGTGCCAGCATATCTTCATTATATTCCTTGACTTGGGCGGTGGCCGGCCGTCAGCTGCAGCACCTGACTGGATCTTCTGAGAAGGAGGGGTGAGCTTACTCCTATTACCTGTTCCCTGTGAGCTTATAAATTTTAGTCAATTCTTTAAAAAGGAGCTAAGATGCCTTCTAGATAGAGGTCTTTCTGAAAATGTCGTAGATAAGAAGGAATATGACTTTCTAATACCGGATCATCCAGTGATGGCGACGTTTTACTGTCTCCCGAAAATACATAAGGGTACTAATCCGGTAAGGGGTAGACCAATAGTCTCGGGAATAGGCAGTATAACACAAAACCAAGGCGTCTACATTGACAAAATTTTGAGACCATTTGTGATCAGTCTGAACTCCTATCTCAGGGATACAACTGACCTCTTAAGAAGGATAGAGGACGTGGTGTTAGAGGAGGATATGCTGTTATGCAGCATTGATGTGGAGGCCCTCTACTTGTCAATTCCACACGAAAAGGGGTTAGAGGCGGTGAAATACTATCTGAGGAGTAGAGGGAGACAGTGTGATAAACATAATGATTTTGTCATGGATCTACTGAGTATTTGTCTGACCAAGAATGTGTTCACCTTCAACGGTAAGTACTTCCACCAGCTCAGGGCACCGCTATGGGGAATTCCATGGCGCCTTCTTATGCTAATTTGCTCCTGGGCTGGTGGGAGGAAACCGTTGTTTTTGGTCAGAATACCACAATCGACACGGAGAGGATCATCTTGTGGACTAGATTCATAGATGACGTGTTTGTTATTTGGAGGGGGTCAGAGGAAAGCTTCAGAAGTGCAGTAGAATGCCTAAACAACAATGACCTAGGCCTAAGGTTTAGTTTCGAGGTACAGAAAGAGAGACTCCCCTTCCTTGATGTCCTAATTGAGAGGGACAGCGTAGGAAGGTTAGAAACCTGTACATATCGTAAACAGACCGCCACAAACTCAATATTGAGATGGGAGAGTGGACATCCCAATAGTCACAAGAGAGGGATCCCAAAAAGTCAAATGATCAGGATGAGGAGGAACTGTTCCTCGGAGACCAGTTTTCATACTCAGATAGAGGATCTGACAGGACGCTTGACGGAAAGGGGGTACCCAAAAAGGGTGATTAGACGGGCATGGAAAGAGGTAAAGGTTATGGAGAGAACAAAACTTCTTACACCAAAACAGAAAGATAGGGATGAGGAGACGGATAAGATACGCATGATCACTACCTACTCAAGTGGGGCAGATAAAATCAGAGAAATTATGGCCAAGTATTGGCCAATTTTACAAATGGACCCAGAACTAAGTCCATATTTAACCAATGGTCCCAATATCACATACAAAAAACCAAGATCTTTAAGAGACAGACTGGTGCATAGCCACTTATTGGCCAAAGATAAGAACTGGATAAAAAGTACTATGAAGGGGAGTTTTAAGTGCGGACATTGTACGAGCTGTAGTCAGATTATAACTACAAAAAACTTTGACAGCAGTGTAACCCATCGTACCTATGATATAAGATCATTCATCAATTGTGGGACGAGGGGGGTGATATATAAAGCGAGATGTCCATGTAACCTCGAGTACGTGGGGAAAACAATCAGAGAGCTACGAAAAAGAATAGGGGAACATCGGAGCGATATCCGCAACAAACGTGACAAACCAGTGGCTAGACATATCAACACCTTTCATGGGGGAGACGAAAACTGCTTAATGTTCATAGGCATTGATCATGTCCCACCACCCGTAAAAGGAGGGGATTGGGACAATAAGATCCTCAGAAAAGAGGTTTTTTGGATCTACACCTTGGACACAGTGGCCCCGAAGGAATGAATGAGGCACTTTCCTTTTCTCCCTTTCTTGGGACACGATAGTAGAGGGAAAGAATAGGAGGGAGAGTCAACGATGAGCGGGGGCGCCATGGGCGGGGAGGGGTACTTTAGGGTGCCAACCTCCGTAGTAGGTAGGGACAGAGGGGAGAGTTAAGGGGGATTTAGATGGCACCGAATCTACCTCTTTCTGCTGATGATCTGTCCTAACCTTACCTTTGCCCCCACGCCCCCTTTTTCCCATGTTCTAAAAGTAGTATATACATATACACCAAAAAAATCTCATTGGAAACAATGCGATTCCCCTAAAACCTGAGAAAAAGGAAACACCATCTTAATTCACCAGTCTGTGTCTATAGTATGTGGTATATATCTGCCCCCATTGGGTTAATGTAGATCATGCAGTGAAACCATCATGAGAATGCCATATATGTATAAACGAGCTCCGTCCTGGGGGGACGCTAAGAAATTGTCAAAATAACCAAATTTTGTTCCAAAAGATGCAGAAGTAACATAAATGATAGGAGACCAAGACTTTGGCCTTACTTTGGATAAAAGGAAGTATTTATATAAAGTTAAATGCTCCTTTACTAGGAGAAATAGGTTCTGGCAAAGAACCTGCCTCTTCTGATGACCTCATAGTCCGGGGGAGGAATCAATGAGCCCTAGATTCCACCCACTACTGAAACGACGGAATGAGGCGTGAACCATGCTTGCGTTCCGAACGCCGGACGGAAAGACGCCATACCGCATGAGCGATGGGAAAACGGCATGCTGTGGGGCGGCTTACCACTATGCCCTAGTAATGGCTTGCCCAGGGACTGTACTTTCGTGGCAAAAGTACGTACATCTAATGTTGTAAAGATACCATGGGGACTATCATAGACCCATGAAAACCAACCGTGAGATTGTCCAAAGGTAGGAGGAACATGGTGGTTCTTGGATTCCAATATGTCATGCAAGGACTCCGAAGGAAGTGACCTAAGTGAAACTGCTCTGATAAAAACGTGAGACTTCTATCATAAAGGTTTTTGATTTTCATAGGGATGTGTGCAAGTTATTGTGGGGTGTAAGAGATGACACCAGCATATATGTAACTGGCATAAAGGTTTGAAGGTGAACTATGATGAAGGGCAGACTGAGCTCTATGGATAAAACCTTCAAATGAGAAATAGCTCCTAGTAGGGTAACGGAGCTTTTTAATAGTGTGACACTTGGGCACTGTTATAATTTATATGTATAGTTTGTGAGACAATCTAGTCTTTTAGAATAATCGATTAAATGTTAAGTTTTAACTTCTTAACTTCCTAACACTGATTTAGTTTATGTGACGAAACCATCTCCCTAGGTGTGATAAAAACAGTCACTGGGGAGAATTATTATCCTGCTATATAATGCCCACAACTATCGCCCCATATCTCTTCTCCCATTCGCCTCTAAGATACTCAAACCGCACGTCCACTCCGAACTGTCCTCTCACCTCTCCTCCTGCTCCCACTTCAACCGCCTACTGTCCGGCTTCCGACCACTCAACTCCACCAAAACAGCCCTGACCAAAGTCCCCAACAACCTACTTACCGCCAAGAACAAACGCCACTACTCCATCCTCCTCCTCCTCGACCTGTCTGCCGCCTTCACACGGTTGACCACTCCCTTCTCCTCCGGATCCTGGAATCCCTCAACATCACCCACCTTGCCCTCTCTTGGATCTCCTCATACCTAGGAGACCGGACCTTCAGTGTCTCCCACTCCCACACCTTCTCCTCGCCCTACCCCCTTTCTGTCAGAGTCCCCCAAGGTTTGGTCCTGGGACCACTACTTTTCTCCATATACACTCTCGGCCTAGGGCAACTCATTGAGTCCCACGGCCTCCAGTACCACCTCTACGCTGACGACACCCAAATCTACTTGTCCGGCCCCGACATCACCTCCCTACTCTCCAAAATTCCACAATGCCTTTCCGCCATCTCATCCTTCTTCTCTGCTCGCTTCTTTAAACTCAACATGGACAAAACTGAATTCATAGTCTTTCCCCCAAGAAATTCCCCCCCATTCACAATCTATCCATCTGCGTCAATGACTGCGCCCTCTCCTCAGTCTTCCAAGCCAAGTGCCTCGGGGTAATCCTTGACTCTTCCCTACCCTTCAAGCCCCACATCGAAGCCCTCACCACATCCCTCCGGCTCCAGCTTAGAAACATCTCACGGATCCGCTCCTTCCTTACCCACGACACCGCTAAAACACTTATTTATGCTCTTATCATCTCCCGCCTTGACTACTGCAACCTCCTTCTCACTGGCCTCCCAGCCAACTCCCTACACCTCTCCAAGCTATCGTCAATTCCGCTGCCTGACTAATCCATCTGTCCTCCTGCTACTCCCTGTTCCCTCTGCCAAGCCCTTCACTGGCTCCCCGCCTCCAAGAGATCCCAGTTCAAAACACTAACCATGGCATACAAAGCGATACACAACCTGTCCCCACCATACATCTCCGCCCTGGTCTCCCGATACTTACCCTCACACAACCTCCGTTCCTCCCAAGAACTCCTCCTCTGCTCCCCCAGCATCTCCTCTTCGCACAACCGCGTTCAGGATTTTTCCCGGGCATCTGCCATACTCTGGAACTCCCTGCCCCAACACGTCAGACACTCTCCGACCCTGAGAAGCTTCAAGTGTCACCTGAAGACTCACCTATTCTGTCAAGCCTACAATCTGCCATGAGACCCAGGCGACCGCCCCATAACTGACACTCCCCCAGCCTACTGTATCCCCACCCACCCATCGTAGACTGTGAGCCCTCGTGGACAGGGTCCCCTCCCCTCCTGTTCCTGTATGTCCTGATTGTCTAGAGTTATTGTAATTGTGCTTGTCTCCCTATCTTAATGTAAAGCGCCATGGAACCTAATGGCGCTATATATAATAAAATAATAATAATAATCATCCGACCCTGTACTTTTCTACACACTCTTGGCGGAATTTCGGAGAGTGTAAATAGCGACTGCCAGAGAAGGAGTGTTCCTGAAGATGTGTACCCTCATCAGGTATTCTGTGATGTCTTTATCGGGTCGTTGTCGCGGTACCAGAAGAACCTCATGTAGTGTCTGTGTTCCTCTTTGACAAGAAAACAGTGGAACTTCTGTGGTATGACAGCCATAAATGCCACCCTGCAGAAACAGAGTAGAACCGCTAAGAGTCTGTTGTTGAGGTCTGGGCTCCATAGTAGGACATCATTCAACGAGACGTGTTCGCATCTGGCGCTTGATTCAAATACCGCTATTATCTGACCTGGCTTCTTAGGATGATACACACCGAAGAAGGGTAAGTAGCAGCACTTTTCTGAGTTCCGAAGTGCAGGTGCAGTCTCTGCATGGTTGTTCTGAAATATCTTCCCCATTAAGGTAAGTAAATGTTCCTTTTTCTCAGGTGACTTCTGAAGATTGTGTTTGAGGGAGATGAATCGTTTGTAGACCAGTTCCCTGTTGATGGGTAGACATTGTCTCTGAGGTCGGAATCCTCGAGGTGCGAACCAACTGTTTGACTTATCTTTTACTATTTCTCGATCCATAATATACAAGAACAGTCTGTTTTTGATGGACATTACTGCCTTGTTTTCTTCCTTTGTCCTGTGGAAAACTGTATACCCTATGTGGTCTTCAATTTTAAGGAACACAATGAGTCTGTACACTACAGATTATTTAGTATAAAATTGATAACAATTTTATTTTTTACAAATGAGCATAAAGTCAGATGTGCACAATCAACATTTTTTCAGCAGATCTTGGATTGAGCTCAGGTGTCAACGCAGCTCAACAGTGTACAAGATATAAAGGTAGTCACATAAAGGTATATGAGTAATAACACCATGATAGTGTTATTTAAAGGTAACTCTCTAAACAGAGACCAACTGACTCAATATCAACACATGAACAGGGCATATTTCAACTCACAACAATAAACTCAGTATTCATCAGACTCAACCGATGAGAGATTTAAATTATTCAAAAGTCACATATACCCTTCATTCAGATAGTCATAGTCAGTATAGACTGATTATCATTAGAGACAGTCTATCCTAGATCAGTACAAATGTTATCCATGTGATAGCTTTTATAGAATAAACCCCCAATAGTTACCCATTTGGGGGATTTGAGCGGGGTAACGCCAGCCCCTACGATTGTTGATGCCCTCTGAGGAAGCGAGACCCGCGAAACGGAGTTTATTGTTCTGAGTTGAAATACAGTACCTTGTGAAAGTATTTGGCCTCCTAGAACTTTTTAACCTTTTGCCACATTTCAAGCTTCAAACATAAAGATATGAATTCTAATTTTTTTGTGAAGAATCAACAAGTGGGACACAATTGTGAAGTGGAACAAAATTTATTGCATATTTTAAACTTTTTTAACAAATAAAAAGCTGAAAAGTGGGCGTGCAATATTAATCAGCCCCCTTGAGTTAATACTGGTTTGAGCCTTTGTAGCAAAACTTTACACAAACCGGGGAACCCCAGCTATACAACATGCCACAATCTTTTAGAATCTTGCAGTAGGGCGCAAATTCTCTCCTTCTAGCAAGGGTTCGCGCCGATAAATCCAGGAAGATGGAAATTCCTGCAAATGGTGCCTCTAGGGACTGTTTCTGTCTCATTGCTTTCAGCAGCTGCTCCGCCATTTTGGGAACAAGGAAGGAGACTAATATATTCCTTGGAAGGGCTTTGTTAACATGTGAGGGCTTAGGTATTCTAAAAGCATTGTCCAGAACAAGCTCCCCTACCGGGGTATCAGGGAGGATCTGCCGTAGTAAGGGTTGAATAGTGCCCATCAAGTCTTCCTGGCCTCCCTCTTCTGGATCCCTCTGATCCTGACATTCCCTCTCCTTAACTTATCTTCCATAGCTGCAGTTTTCAGGTGTGCCTGTTTTAGTCCTACCTCCATCACCTCATAATCTGTAGCCAGTTCGTTATGTGCTGCAGCAAATTCCCCCATCTTAGTTTCCAGTCTATGGGTGCGTTCCCCCAGGGATGTCAGCTCATGGCGGACCTCTTTCATCATCTCTCTCCAATCCTCCTGGAGGGAGCTCCTGAGCGAACTCAGCATGTCCCTGAGGTACCTTTGAGTGACCGGAGCTTCGTCACTTTCTCTCCCCTGGACACGGTCATCCGGGCTGCGGGAGGCGGTGCTGAACACTGGTTATGTGAGGCGGGAGAGGCTGCTGCAGATCTGTGCGCCGCCATGTTAGGAGAGGCCGCAGGGAGCCGTTGGCGGTAAAGAAGTCTGTGACCCTTGGCATCTCTGTTCAGCACTTAGAGGTGCCTCTCGGCATCCCTCTGGGTCTGGGGTCCCTTTGCACACTTCTGCCGTTGCTGTGGGCTGTAATACCGCCGGTACTTTGCCATTTGGCGGGACGACTGCGGGAGCTCCGGATTATACGTCCGGCACCATTAGCCTCCAAACCACGCCCCTACTCCCCCCTTTCCATGCCACCCCCAATCCATCCCTCTTCTCCCCCCTTTCCAGGCCACTTCATCAATCCAACCATCCCATTCTGCCCCCTCTTCCAGGCCACCCCATCCATCCATCCATCTAATTCTGCCCCCTCTTCCAGGCCATCCTTTCCATCTATCCATCTGTCCATCTATCCATCCATCCATCCCACTCTGTCCCTCCTAGGCTGCTATCTTCGGTAATAGCACCTTACCTGACTACACGCTCCTGATCCTGGATCCGGCAGCTTCTTCCTCTGCGGCTCCTGGTCTCCAGCACTAGGCACCCGGCACCAGGCAGCTTTTTCCTCTCTAGCTCCCGGTCTCCAGCACCAGACACCGAGCACCAGGAAGCTTCTTCCTCTGCGGTCCCAGTCTCCGGCACCAGGTTCCCGGCACCCACTAGCTTCTTTTTCTGCGGCTCCTGGTCTCCAGCACCAGACACCCGGTGCCCGGCAGCTTCTTACTCTGCGGTACCTGGTCTCCGGCACCAGGCACCCGGTACCAGGCACTCGACAGCTTCTTCCTCTGCAGCTCCCGGTCTCCGGCACCAGGCACCTGGCAGCATCAGGCAGCACCAGGCATCCAGCAGCACCAGCCCCCCATCCTGAACCCCTGGACCCTATGCTGGGCTTCCCAACCTGAGCCCATGGCTCCCCATGCTGTGCCCCTCATCCTGAGCCCCTGGCTCCCCATGCTGGGCCTCCCATTCTGAGCCCTTGGCCTCCCCTGCTGGGCCCCCGATCCTGGGCCCCTGGCCCCACCATCCTGGGCCCCTCATCCTGAGTCACTTGCTCCCCATGCTGGGCCTCTCATTCTGGGCCTCTGGCCCCCCATCCTGGGTCCACCATGCTGGCCCCCTGGCCCCCCATTCTGAGTCCATTATGCTGGGCCCCTGCCCACCATGCTGGGCTCCCCATCCTGATCCTTTGCCCCCCCATGCTGGGCCCCTGGTTCCCCCATGCTGGGCCCCCATCCTGTGCATAAAAAAAAAAAAAAAATACTTTACTCACCTCACCGACGATCCTTCAGTGTCCAGCGCTGGGGAATCTCTGAGAGCTGCAGTGCTGACACGCACACAGCATCCCAGAGCGATGACGTCATCGCTCCGGGCCTGACCACCTATGTGCACATGCCAGCAACGTCGCTCTGCTGCTGTGCACACATAGGAGACAGCAGGTATAGCAGGGAGATCTCGTCTCCCTGCTGTACCCCCAGAGCAGATACTAATCATATCGGTGTGCAGTGCACGCCAGATATAATTAGCAGTAGCTCCAGGAGTAACCGTTCGAGCCCCCTCTGCCAACAGGAGGGGGTTGTGGCAGGGTGAGGGGGGCAGGGCCACGAGGACCGCGGTCCGCTGGTGGTTTAACCGGTCTCCCGGCGGCCCAGGCTGAGGCTGTTTATATCTATCCTATAAAAATGAGTACAATAGTAACATACATAGTAACATAGTAACATAGTTTTTAAGGTTGAAGGAAGACTTTAAGTCCATCTAGTTCAACCCATAGCCTAACATGTTGATCCAGAGGAAGGAAAAAAAAAACATGTGGCAACAGTAAGCTCCACATTGGGGAAAAAAATTCCATCCTGATTCCACATACAGCAATCAGACTAATTCCCTGGATCAACGCCCTATCAAAGAATCTAGTATATATAACTGGTAATATTATAGTTTCAAGAAAAGCATCTAGTCCCTTCTTAAATGTTAGTAGTTACTCACTCATTACAACATCATGTGGCAGAGAGTTCCATAGTCCCACTGCTCTTACAGTAAAGAATCCACGTCTGTGATTATGATTAAACCTTTTTTCTCCAGACGTAGAGGATGACCCCTTGTCTCCGTCTCAGGCCTAAGAGTAAAGAGATCATTAAAAAGGTCTCTGTACTGTCCCTTCATATATTTATACATTATTATAAGATCACCCCTAAGCCTTAGTTTTTCCAAGCCAAATAACCCCAAGTTTAATAACCTGTCTTGGTATTGCAGACCCCCAGTCCTCTAATGACTTTGGTCGCTCTTCTCTGGACCCGCTCTACTTCACCTATGTCTTTCTTATACACCGGAGACCAGAATTATACACAGTATTCTAAGTGTGGTCGCACTAGTGACTTGTATAGAGGTAAAATTATGTCCTCATGAGCATCTATGCCTCTTTTAATGCATCCCATTATTTTATTTGCCTTTGCAGCAGCTGCCTGACACTGGCCACTAAATGTGAGTTTGTCATCTATCCATACACCGAGGTCTTTTTCAGTGATAGTTTTGCCCAGTGTTTTACAATTAAGCACATAATTATACCTTTTGTTTCCTCTGCCCAAGTGCATGACCTTACATTTATCCCCATTAAAGCTCATTTGCCATTTATCAGCCCAAGCTTCTAGTTCACATAAATCCTCCTGTAATATAAAATTGTCCTCTGTATTGATAACCCTGCAGAGTTTAGTGTCATCTGCAAATATTGAGATTCTACTCTGTATGCCCCCTACAAGGTCATTAATAAATATATTAAAAAGAAGCGGGCCCAACACTGACCCGAATGTTAACTGTGACCCATTCTGAGTGTTTTCCATTAATGACTACCCTTTGTTTCCTATCACTAAGCCAGTTCTTAACCCACTTACACATTTTTTCCCCTAGTGGACGTTTTAATTTACAGAAATAGAAAAAAAGATGTCTAAACACATGCATATACAAAAATTATAAGTAAATAAATAAATAAATCTTTATTTATATAGCGCCAACATATTCCGCAGCGCTTTACAATACAGAATTATGTAAAAGAATCCATAACAAGGATCATAAATTACAATGGCAGGTTTGGCACAAGCATACAGACACACAATGATGAATGGTGGAGCTGTGGTCGTGTAGTCAGACAAACTCTTGCTTTCTTATAGCATACACCTCTTATTAGCTACCCCCTTTTTGGATCATATGAATATGTGAGGTGGTCTCTTTTTATGCTTACATGCATTTTGCACATGATTATGAACATCTTCAACTTTAATTATGTTAGATCTTATGTGTATAATTTACCGATAATTTACTGATAATGTTATTTATGTATAACAACATTAGGATTAAGATCTATGTTCTCATGTATATTCATTTATCTGCACATAAACATATGTTTATATCAGTTCCTTTTCTTTGTCTTTAATCCCTTCCTGACCTATGACGTTATAGAGAAGTCATGAAAGTCGGTGCATTCCCGACCTATGACGTCTCTATAACGTCATGGGTTGTTTGCGCTCCTGCAGCTCCGGTGACTGTGTCAGTGACAAGTCACCGGGCTGCAGGATTGCAAGGACCCATACTTTAGCCCGGGGGGGTGGCTTAGCCCCCCGTGGCTAAACTCGCTCTGATTGGCAGTTGAAATTGAGACTGCCAATGAGAGCGATTAACCCACTCCAGATCTGATTGGAGCTCTCCAATCAGAAATGGAGGGGCGGAATGTCAGGTGCCCTCCCCCTCCTAGCCCCATCCCGCTCCAAGGCTCATGAGCCTCCCCGATCCCTTTTCTATCCTCCCACCCGGTGGAAACAGTCATCCGCCGGCAGAATGTCTGCCGGCGGTAAATGACTGCAATCGCCGGCGGGCTGCACCTGCCTGTGCATTCACTGGTCAGCTTCCTTAGCCCCCTCCTAGTGCGATTATGAAGGGGGCTGAGGAAGCTGACAACCACCTCCCTGTGCCCCGTGTCCCCCCACCTCCCGGCAGGCTGCACCCGCCGTTGCACCCACCGGCCAGCTCCAGTGTGGGCTTCTCCTCCTCTCCCGGGGTCCTCCTCCTGGATGAGGTAAGTATGAATGAATGAATGGATGGATGGATTGATGGATGGATGGATGAGTGGATGCATGCATGCATGCATGGGTGGATGAATGGATGGGTGAGTGGATGCATGCATGCATGGGTGCATGGGTGGATGGATGGGTGAGTGGGTTCATGCATGCATGGGTTGTGGATGGTAAGTGGTGCGCATGGGTGATGATGGATGGGTGCATCATGGCTGGATGGGTGCATGCATGGGTGGATGGATGTGTGTGCATGGATGTGTGCGTGCCATGGATGGATGTGTGCATGCGTGGATGTGTGCATGGAGGATGTGTGCGTGGATGTGTGGATGTGTGCGTGCATGCATGCGTGCATGGATGAATGTTGCATGCATGGATGTGTGTGTACATGATTGTGTGCTTGGATGTGTGGATGCGTGCGTGCATGGATGTGTGGATGCGTGCATGCATGGATGGATGTGCGCATGGATGGATGTGTGCATGGATAGATGTGTGTGGGCATGCGTGGATGTGTGCATGCGTGGATGTAGGCATGCGTGGATGGTGCATGGAAGGATGAGTGAGTGCGTGGATGTGTGGATTTGTGCGTGCATGGATGGATGTGTGCATGGATAGATGTGTGTGTGCATGCGTGGATGGGTGCATGGATGGATGTGTGAGTGCGTGGATGTGTGGATGTGTGCGTGCATGGATGGATGTGTGCATGGATAGATGCGTGTGTGCATGCGTGGATGGGTGCATGGATGGATGTGTGAGTGCGTGGATGTGTGGATGTGTGCGTGCATGGACGGATGTGTGTGCATGGATAGATGTTTGTGCATGCATCGATGGGTGCATGGATGGATGTGTGCATGCATGGAGGGATGTGTGCATGCATGGATGTGTGCATGCGTGGATGCGTGCGTGATGTGTGGATACGTGCATGCATGGATGTGTTGATGTGTGCGTGCATAGATGGATGTGTGCATGGATAGATGTGTGTGTGTGTATGCATGGATGGGTGCATGCATGGATGGTGAGTGCATGGGTTAATGGATGCATGGGTGCAACAAGGGATCAATTGTCCTCTTCTTGTAGTCTCTGGGATCATAGTCATGTTGCACTGCATGACAGATTATTGCCATACAGTGCACCATAACTCTAACCCCAGAGACTGTAGGAAGAGGACACTTGATCCCTTGATGCAGTCTCTGGATTGAGCAGAGGCGATCGAGCGTCGTGGGACCTTCGTTGTGGACTACGTCAGTCTTTATAGTAAAGATGGAGTCCGAATTTTGTTTATGTTTTTTTTTTCAAATAAAAGGATTTTTCTCTGTGTGGTGTATTTTTTTTGACTATTTACTAGAGATTCCTAGTGGCCGGGTCTAAAATTGGCCCAACATTATGATTCTCGGGCGTAGTGCCAGCTGCCAATAAAAAGCTGGCATTAACCCCTTTATTACCCAGTTTACCACCAGCACCAGGGCAACTGGAAGATCCTGGGTACAGCGCCAGAAAATGGCACTTTAATTAATGCACCATTTTATGGGGCAGCTGCGGGCTGCAATTCGCAGCATGTGGGGCCCCATAACGCTTGGGCCTCTCCATGCTGAAGATTCCAGCCCCAACTGCCTAGTTTTACCTGGCTGGGCCAAAAATATGGGGGAGCCCCGATTTTTTTTTTTTTCTAGAATTAGTTCTAGAAGCAAAAAAAATGGGCTTTGCTGTATTTTTGGTTACCAGCCAGGTACAATGAGGCAGCTGGGGGGCTGGAATCCTCAGTCGTGGAGAGACCCAAACGTGGGCCCCCACGCTGCAAATTGCAAAACATAGCCACCCAGAAAATAGCGCATTCATTAGAGGCACCATTTTCTGGTGCTGTACCCCAACTCTACCAGTTGCCCTTGTGCTGGTGGCACACGGGTTCTCCATACGTGACATGGTGTCCGCTAACAATTTCAATGGAAAAATCAGCCCAGTTGTTAGCGGACACCATGTCGCGTATGGAGAACCCGTGTGTGCCTAAACATTGGAGCTCCTGCACAAGTGACCCCATTTTGGAAACTACAACCACCAAGGAACTTATCTAGATGCATAGTGAGCACTTTAAACCCCCAGGTTAACAAATTGATCCGTAAAAATGAAAAAGTACTTTTTTTTTCACAAACATTTTCTTTCTTCATTTTACGGATTAATTTATGAATCACCTGGGGGTTCAAAGTGGTCACTTTGCATCTAGATAAGTTCTCGGGGGGGTCTAGTTTCCAAAATGGGGTCACTTGTGGGGGAGCTCCAATGTTTAGGCACACATGGGCTCTCCAAACACGACATGGTGTCCGCTAACAATGTGAGCTGATTTTCCATTCAAATTGTTAGCGGACACCATGTCACGTTTGGAGAGTCCCTGTGTGCCTAAACATTGGAGCTCCCCCACAAGTAACCCCATTTTGGAAACTACACCCCCCAAGGAACTTATATAGATGCATAGTGAGCACTTTGAACCCCCAGGTGCTTCACAAATTAATACGTAAAAATGAAAACATTTGTGGAAAAAAAAGTAGTTTTTCATTTTTACAGATCAAATTTGAAGCACCTGGGGGTTCAAAGTGCTCACTGTGCATCTAGATAAGTTCCTTGGGAGGTCTAATTCCTAAAATGGGGTTACTTGTGGGGAAGCTACTGTACTCAGTGTATTTGAAATATGGTGCCATAGCACGCGCCACTATTCTGATTGGTCGGCGCTGAACACGGCAACCAATGAGAGAAGCGTTGTGCGGTTTGAATGCCGCTCCTCTGATTGGTCGTCGCGTTCAGCGCCGACCAATCAGAATAGCGGTGCGCGCCATTGCGCCATATTTCAAATGCACTGTACTCAGTGTATTTGAAATATGACACCATGGGGTGCGCCGCTATTTTGATTGGTTGGCGCTGAACGCGGCGACCAATCAGAGAAGCAGCATTCAAACCGAGCGCCGCTGCTGTCATTGGTCGCCGTGTTCAGCGCCGACCAATTAGAATAGTGGCACTCGCCATGCCGCCATATTTTAAATACAATGTGCGTCTTGGCGCACGCCGCTCCTCTGATTGGTCGCTGCTGAATGCGGTGACCAATGAGAGAAGCGGTACGCGGTTTGAATGCCGCTTCTCTGAGATGCAGCATTGAAACTGCGCACCAAGTCTCTTATTGGTTGCTGACAGCTGCGGCCACCTATGAGCGTCGCGGTATTCAAATTGCGATATTGGCGCGCAATTTGAACTGCCGCTCATAATGTGACACAGTTTACTCCTGTCTATAAGGTCTGTCAGTCAGTGTGACGCAGTTTAGTGCTGTGTACAAGGCTGTCAGTCAGTGTGATGCAGTTTACTCCTGTCTATAAGGTCTGTCAGTCAGTGTGACGCAGTTTACTCCTGTGTATATGGTCTGTCAGTCAGTGTGACGTAGTTTACTCCTGTATATAAGGCTGTCAGTCAGTGTGATGCAGTTTACTCCTGTATATAAGGCTGTCAGTCAGTGTGATGCAGTTTACTCCTGTGTATAAGTCTGTCAGTCAGTGTGACACAGTTTACTGCTGTATACAAAGTCTGTCAGTCAGTGTGATGCAGTTTACTCCTGACTATAAGGTCTGTCAGTCAGTGTGACGCAGTTTACTCCTGTATATAAGTCTGTCAGTCAGTGTGACGCAGTTTACTTTTGTATACAAGGTCTGTAAGTCAGTGTGACGTAGTTTACTCCTGTGTATAAGGTCTGTCAGTCAGTGTGACGCAGTTTACTGCTGTCTACAAGGCTGTCAGTCAGTGGGGCGTTCTTCACTCCTGTTTACAATGCTATCAGTCAGTGTGCCAAAATTCCTTCCTTTCTACAAGGCTGTCAGTCAGTGTGACGTCCTTCACTCCTGTCTACAAGGCTGTCAGTCAGTGTGACGAAGTTCACTCCTGTCTATAAAGCTGTCAGTCATAGTGTGCTGTTCTTCAGTCATATATACATATTCTAGAATACCCGATGCTTTAGAATCAGGTCACCATCTAGTTACCTCATAAAGGGACACTGGTCAGAATTGACAAAAATGCCAAGTTGTTTAGGGTCAAAATAGGATGGATTCTGAAGGGGTTAATACCCTTTTGTTTGAGTTTGTATATAGATTAATTATTGAAATTAACTTCACCTGGAATTAGTCATTATTGCTCACATGTAATGTCATTTTATGTATGTATATATTGTGTGTCAGTTTGTCAAGTAATTGTCATTGAGGAAGGTTTTTATACCGAAACACATCTGATGTGGTCTGTGTGCCCAATAAAATACCTTTTAATTACATGTGATCTTTTGCAAGAAAAATAAAGTTAATTCGCTAAAACTGGATTGGGTGCTGGCTTTCCTCACTTGAAAATCCTCGGGATATGGGCGGCCGCCGGCCGCTGCTGAGCACCTGACTCGGATCAACTATAAAGGCAGGGGTGAGCTCTTCATTCCCCTTTTCCTTATTATTGGATTTGTACTGGTTTTAGCCACCCGCCTGAAGCACAAAGTTACCATTTGGATGACACAAGGAGCAAAGACAAAGGAAAGCAGCCCCCATTTTTTCCAAGGATGGGACTGTGCCTCCTACAACAGGTGACATCTATAACACCTTCTTGTCCTACTCCCTAGAGAAACTCATGATCCAACATTTGAAAGTGTTATGGGATCACTTAACCTTGGATAAATACATCGGCCATAACATGATTCCTCGGGGTTTGCGCGTAAAAAAGTTGCCAACTACCAAGTACGGGGAGGATTTCATCAGGCAATGGTACAAGATCCTTTCTTCATGTTCTATCAAGCTTATGGAATTGATAGTGAAGGAAGAGTTCAGTCGCTTATCAACATTGGAACAATCTATAGAGGAACTTAATGTAACAGCTAAAATTTACAAAGCCTATGTGGATGATGCCACTTTAAATACTAATCTGCAAGGGAAAGTAAGTGAACTTGAGGATTCAATAACAACAACAAAGAAAAAGAAAGAGATTGCAAGGACTATGAAATCAATTAAATCTATAATTGGAAGCGAAGTAAACTATATAAACTGCGATTAATCATCAAGAATACTCCTGAATCCCAGTGCAGAGTAAATTTTCAATCATCTCATATTGACATTAGTGCAAGCTCTTTTGGAGTGAATTTCTCACTTGGTAAATCACTACCCACTCCCTTTGTGTCCCCTATGAACAGAGGATCTAATGTCCCAATTTTCCCCCTAAAAACCGGGAAAAGAGGAGAAGGGGCAAGCGGGGGAAGAGGGGAAGGAGGGGGGGAATAAACAATACCCCAAAAGAGTGAAGCGGAGGAAGTAGTATCATTACTAAATGTGAGCAGAGACTCTAGTAATTCTAATGTTGATTTTGCTGTCAATAATGCTAATTTTGCCATTTCTGCTTCTGTATCCGAATTCGATGTATTAAGCATGTATTATCTCCTCCGATCAATTTAATCTATTGAAAAAAGGTCTTAACTTCATGCCCACAAATAGAGCTGATCTGTTCAAGACTATTAAGGATGTGAACAAATTCGTCAGGAATTTGACAATTAAACGTCACTTCGTTGATCAGTCTGGAGCTGATGTGTCTGATAATAACACACAATTGGCGTATACAGTACAGACCAAAAGTTTGGAAACAGCTTCTCATTCAAAGATTTTTCTGCATTTTCATAACTATGAAAATTGTAGATTCACACTGAAGGCATCAAAACTATGAATTAACACATGTGGAATTATTTACTTAACAAAAAAGTGTGAAACAACTGAAAATATGTCTTATATTCTAGGTTCTTCAAAGTAGCCACCTTTTGCTTTGAATACTGCTTTGCACACTCTTGGCATTATCTTGATGACCTTCAAGTGGTAGTCACTGGAAATGGTTTTCACATCACAAGTGTGTATATCAGGTTTAATAAGAGGGATTTCTTGCCTTATAAATGGGGTTGGGGCCATCAGTTGTGTTGTGCAGAAGTCTGGTGGATACACAGCTGATAGTCCTACTGAATAGACTGTTAGGATTTGTATTATGGCAAGAAAAAAACAGCTAAGTAAAGAAAAACAAGTGGCCATGATTACTTTAAGAAATGAAGGTCAGTCAGTCTGAAAAATTTGGAAAACTTTGAAAGTGTCCAAAAGTGCAGCTGCAAAAACCATCAAGCGCTACAAAAAAGCTGGCTCACATGAGGACCGCCCAAGGAAAGGAAGACCAAGAGTCACTGCTGCGGAGGATAAGTTCATCCGAGTCACCAGCCTCAGAAATTGCAGGTTAACAGCAGCTCAGATTAGAGACAATGTCAATGCCACACAGAGTTCTAGCAGCAGACAAATCTCTACAACAACTGTTAAGAGGAGACTTTGTGCAGCAGGCCTTCATGGTAAAATAGCTGCAAGGAAACCACTGCTAAGGACAGGCAACAAGCAGAAGAGACTTGTTTGGGCTGAAGAACACAAGGAATGGATATTAGACCAGTGGAAAACTGAGCCCAAATTTGAGATCTTTGGTTCCAACTACCGTGTGTTTGTGCGACACAGAAAAGGTGAATAGATGGACTCTACATGCCTGATTCCCACCGTGAAGCATGGAGGAGGAGGTGTGATGGTGTGGGGGTGCTTTGCTGCTTTGAAGCTCATCAAGAGAATGCCAAGAGTGTGCAAAGCAGTAATCAAAGCAAAAGGTGGCTACTTTGAAGAACCTAGAATATAAGACATATTTTCAGTTGTTTCACACTTTTTTGTTAAATATATAATTCCACATGTGTTAGTTCATAGTTTTGATGCCTTCAGTGTGAATCTACAATTTTCATAGTCATGAAAATACAGAAAACTCTTTGAAAGAGAAGGTGTGTCCAAACGTTTGGTCTGTAGGGTACATCTACTGTACACTAGCCTCACTAGAGGATGGACACATGAACATTGAATTATCAGTTGATAATTCTAATACTAATTCTAATACATTAGATCCAAACAATTTCTCCATGCCTTTCAGAGTGTTTCCATTCTTAACAGTTATGAGATGGATGGAGAAAATTCTGACAAAGAGTCACAGGTTGTCAGCGATAGCAGTGCTGTTCCTAATCCTTATTTTTACCCTTTGAAGTCCAGAGCTTCTGTAATGGATTATTTTTAGAGATGAGCGAGTACTAAAATGCTCGGGTGCTCGAAGCTCAGACCGAGCATCCTAAGATACTCGTGTACTCGGCCCGAGCACCGAGCCCAATGTTATCCTATGGGAGACCCGAGTATTTTTCTGACATGACACCCGGCAGCATGGAAAAACCCTAAAAATGTCACAAAAGTATCAGAACAGTGCTCAAATGACATGGGAACAGCATGGTGAAGACCCCTGTAAGCATTTCAGACCCCAAGGTCACTGATGTCAACAATGTTTTCAGACTATTACGCCACTTTTACAGACTGTCAAGAAAACGTTACAAAATGAAACCAAAATGGATTTTCATGGAAAAAATATTAAGGGCTCATACCCACTTGTGAGACAGAGTTGGTGTGTGTTAGTTTTTTGGATAATATCAAAGATTTAAAAAAAAAAAAAATTGTGTGGCACTTCCATGCCCCTGGAATAAGACGTAAATGAAGGCCTCTGTAAATAATGTGTCCATTATAAGGAAGTTCGTCTTTTGTAGTATTGCCCTAGGCAGGGCAGCCAAAAATTGTGTGGCACTCTGATGCCCCTGGATAGAGGCGTGCATGAGAGCCTCTTTAAATAATGTGCCCATTTTAAGAAAGTGGGTCTTTTGTAGTATTGCCCTAGGCAGGGCTGCCAAAAGTTGGGAGGCACTTCAATGCCCCTGGATAAAGATGTGTATGAGTGCCTCCTTAAATAATGTGCCCATTGTAAGGAAGTGGGTCTTTTGTAGTATTGTCCTAGGCAGGGCTTCCAAAAAATGTGGGGCACTGTGATGCCCCTGGGAAGAGATATACATGAAGGCCTCTTTAAATAATGTGCCCATTATAAGCAAGTGGGTCTTTTGTAGTATTGCCCTAGGCAGGGAAGCCAAAAATTGTGTCGCACTCTGATGCCCCTGGATAGAGGCGTGCATGAATGCCTCTTTAAATAATGTGCCCATTTTAAGCAAGTGGGTCTTTTGTAGTATTGCCCTAGGCAGGGAAGCCAAAAACTGGGTGGCACTCGGATGCCCCTGGATAGAGGCGTGCATGAGAGCCACTTTAAATAATGTGCCCGTTTTAAGCAAGTGGGTCTTCTGTAGGATTGCCCTAGGCAGGGCTGCCAAAAGTTGGGAGGCACTTCAATGCCCCTGGATAAAGACGTGTATGAGTGCCTCCTTAAATAATGTGCCCATTGTAAGGAAGTGGGTATTTTGTATTATTGTCCTAGGCAGGGCTGCCAAAAAATGTGGGGCACTGTGATGCCCCTGGGAAGAGACATACATGAAGGCCTCTTTAAATAATGTGCCCATTGTAAGCAAGTGCGTCTTTTGTAGTATTGCCCTAGGCAGGGAAGCCAAAAATTGTGTTGCACTCTGATGCCTCTGGATAAAGGCGTGCATGAGAGCCTCTTTAAATAATGTGCCCATTTTAAGCAAATGGGTCTTTTGTAGTATTGCCCTAGGCAGGGCTGCCAAAAGTTGGGAGGCACCCTGATGCCCCGGGATGGAGGTGTGCATGAGGGCCTCTTTAAATAATGTGCCCATTTTAAGCAGGTGAGTCTTTTGTAGTATTGCCCTAGGCAGGGAAGCCAAAAATTGTGTCGCACTCTGATGCCACTGGGAAGAGACGCACATGAGAACCTCTTTAAATAATGTGCCCATTTTAAGCAAGTGGGTCTTTTGCAGTATTGCCCTAGGCAGGGAAGCCAAAAAATATGTGGCACTCTGATGTCCCTGGGAAGAGTTGTACATAAAGGCCTCTGTAAATAAAGTGCCCATTTTAAGCAAGTGGGTCTTTTGTAGTATTGCCCTAGGCAGGGAAGCCAAAAATTGGGTGGCACTCTGATGCCCCTGGATAGAGGCGTGCCTGAGAGCCTCTTTAAATAATGTGCCCATTTTAAGCAAGTGGGTCTTTTGTAGGATTGCCCTAGGCAGGGCTGCCAAAAGTTGGAAGGCACTTCAATGCCCCTGGATAGAGACGTGCATGAGTGCCTCTTTAAATAAAGTGCCCATTTTAAGCAAGTGGGTCTTTTGTAGTATTGCCCTGGGCAGGGCTGCCAAAAGTTGGGAGGCACTCTGATGTCCCTGGATGGAGGTGTGCATGAGGGCCTCTTTAAATAATGTGCCCATTTTAAGCAAGTGGGTCTTTTGTAGCTTTGCCCTAGGCAGGGCTGCTAAACATTGGGAGGCACCACAATGCCCCTGGGAAGAGACGTACATGAAGGCCTCATTAAATGATGTGCCCATTTTAAGCAAGTGAGTCTTTTGCAGTATTGCCCTAGGCAGGGCAGCCAAAAAATGTGTGGCACTCTGATGCCCCTGGGAAGAGACGTACATGAAGCCTCTGTAAATAATGTGCCCATTTTAAGCAAGTGGGTCTTTTGTAGTATTGCCCCAGACAGGGCTGCCAAAAGTTGGGAGGGACTCTGATCCCCCTGGATTGAGGTGTGCCTGAGGGCTTCTTTAAATAATGTGCCCATTTTAAGCAAGTGGGTCTTTTGTAGTATTACCGTAGGCAGGGCTGCCAAAAAATGTGGGGTACTGTGATGCCCCTGGGAAGAGACATACATGAAGGCCTCTTTAAATAATGTGCCCATTTTAAGCAAGTGGGTCTCTTGTAGTATTGCCCTAGGCAGGGAAGCCAAAAATTGTGTCGCACTCTGATGCCCCTGGGAAGAGACGCACATGAGAGCCTTTTTAAACAATGTGTCCATTTTAAGCAAGGGGGTCTTTTGTAGTATTGCGCTAGGCAGGGAAGCCAAAAAATGTGTGGCACTCTGATGCCCCTGGATAGAGGCGTGCATGAGAGCCTCTTTAAATAATGTGCCCATTTTAAGCAAGTGCGTCTTTTGTAGTATTGCCCTAGGCAGGGAAGCCAAAAAATATGTGGCACTCTGATGCCCTGGGAAGAGACGTACATGAAGGCCTCTGTAAATAATGTGCCTATTTTAAGCAAGTGGGTATTTTGTAGTATTGCGCTAGGCTGGGTTGCCAAAAGTTGGGAGGCACTTCAATGCTCCTGGATAGAGACGTGCATGAGTGCCTCTTTAAATAATGTGCTTAGTTTAAGCAAGTGGGTCTTTTGTAGTATTGCCCTAGGCAGGGCTGCCAAAAGTTGGAAGGCACTTCAATGCCCTTGGATAGAGACGTTCATGAGAGCCTCTTTAAATAATGTGCCTATTTCAAGCAAGTGGGTCTTTTGTAGGATTACCCTAGGCAGGGCTGAAAAAAGTTGGGAGGCACTTCTATACCCCTGGATAGAGACGTGCATGAGTGCCTCTTTAAATAAAGTCTGCATTTTAGGGAAGTGGGTCTTTTGTAGTATTGCCCTAGGCAGGGAAGCCAAAAAAATATGTGGCACTCTGATGCCCTGGGAAGAGACGTACATGAAGGCCTCTGTAAATAATGTGCCCATTTTGAGCAAGTGGGTCTTTTGTAGTATTGCCTAGGGAAGCCAAAAATTGGGTGGCATTCTGATGCCCCTGGATAGAGGCGTGCATGAAAGCCTGTTTAAATAATGTGCCCATTTTAATCAAGTGGGTCTTTTGTAGGATTACCCTAGTCAGGGCTGCCAAAAGAAGGGAGGCACTTCAATGCCCCTGGATAGAGACGTGCATGAGTACTTCTTTAAATAATGTGCCCATTTTAAGCAAGTGGGTCTTTTGTAGTATTTAAAGATATATTTATTAGTCAACAAGGAAACAACAAAAGTAAGTTGAGATGAAAGAATTTCAACATATACATAAATTATAAATATAATGAATGCATAGTATACAAATTCAGAGAAGAAATAAATAATATAAGAGAAAAAGAATATAGACAAAAGACATAAGTCGAAGAAATAAAATAACCAAATATTTACAATTGACACGACGATTATGAGTATCTAAAAAAAAACAACAACTAAATAGCTCTTAGCAAACTAAGTACAATCAAAATGATAAATGGAGAAATTCAGGCTAAATTAGGGCAGATGAAATGTAAGAGTCGGTATATACATTCGAACCCAACTCGCCCATTTCGTCATGTACTTCAATCTAGCATGCATACCCTCTCTAAGAGCAAACGTGAATTCAAATGAGTTGTGCAATGCAATGCAATCCATAAAGTCCTCTATGGATGGAACACAATCACTCCTCCACCTAGAGGCGATAAGATTTTTAGCTACTAATAGGATATATAAGGCCAAGAATCTTTTACATTTTGGGAGATCGCATATCCCAATCAACAATACAGCAGAGTCAAAAGTTAAGACTATGTCTAAATCTAAAACTAAATTGATCAGGGACTGGACATCTAACCAAAAGGAACGTAACTTTGAGCATGACCAAAATATATGACGGACAGATCCCACTAGTCCACATTTTCTCCAACATAAATTAGAAACAGTAGGGTCTATCTTATGCAGTTTTAAAGGTGTAAAATACCACTTGGTATATACTTTATATTGAGTTTCCAGAAGTGTTGAGCAGGGGACAGAGGAGTAAATATTTTTTAAAATGATGGGCAATTGGTTATGTAAAGTATGATTATCGATGTCAAGTTGGTGATCCCATACTGTATAGAATCTAGAATTATTAAAAGTCACATCCTTATTAAATGTTTTATAGATATTATTAGTTTTCCACACAAGTTGGCTTCCACTGTGACGAAGTAGGAGGTCAATATTGTTAGGTAGTGTAAAATCTAGACGTGGGTTGTTTAAAGTCTCATGCAGTAAAGTCCAAGTAGGTCTGTCAGATTCAGGTAGGCTGAAACGAGAAGAGACAACCTCAAAAGAGGCTAACCTCTCACCATCAAACACGTCAGACACATACCTAATATTCCTACTCCTCCAGGTAGTCAAATTAAGAGATGGACACAACCAGGAAAAAATATCTATTGGGAGCCAGACAGGAGAAACTGGAGAGAAGATGGTTTTAGAGGTCTGATTAAACGTCCTCCAAGCCTTGATAGTGGCCTTAAGTGGGGTTTCTAGGGAAAGTCTCTTTTTTGGACTAAGGAGGTATAAAACAATAAACAATGCAGGATTCTGTTGCTTCATGATGGATCGTTCTATATTTACCCAGGATGGTGAGTATTCAGTACTCCACCATCGTGAACTAATTTGAGTAATGATAGCTAGATAATAGGCCCTAAGATTGGGGATACCTAAACCTCCATGTAATTTATGTTTTTCAAGAGTGGTAGCTGCAATTCTAGGAAATTTCCCTCGCCAAATAAATCAGCTAAGTTGTGTCTGGAGACGTTTAAAATATTTCTGAGGGATGACCACAGGGAGGGAACGGAAGAGGTATAGAATTTTGGGAAGTAGCAACATTTTATAGGCCGCAATACGTCCCGTCTAGGAAACCTCTAAATTGGACAGATAAGACACATGTTTCGAAAGGGATTTAACAATATCCGATACATTTTTATCAACCATGTTAGATAGAGGTTTAGTAATGGTGATTCCCAAATAGGGAATTTCTGACAGTGACCAGGAGAAATTAAATTCAGTTTTTAGAATATCTAATAGGTGATGTTCAATATGATAGGGCAAAACCTGTGTCTTATTAGTATTCAATTTATAATGAGAGACTCCAGAGAATCTCTCAACAATGTCCATCAGATTCCTAAGAGACACCAGAGGATCCGATAGAATAATCAGTAAATCGTCTGCAAATAGAGATGCAACGTGTTGGCGCCCATGTAATGGACATCCCCGGATCTCCTCATGTGACCGTATTGCCTCCACCAATGGTTCTAAAAAGAAATTAAATAAAGTAGGGGACAGAGGGCATCCCTGTCAAGTTCCATTGGTAATTCTAAAGGAGTCAGACACAACATTATTTGTTAGAATTTTGGCGGATGGATGGGAATACAAAGCTCTAATAATATTAAATATGGGACCAGAAAAACCTAATTTTTTAAGGGACTCAAATAAAAACAGCCAATTTACTCGGTCAAAAGCCTTTTCGGCGTCTAGAGAAATCAGCAAAGTGAGAAGATTTGACCTTTCTACATATGATATAATATGGAATAATCTTCTCGTGGCGTCCATAGTACTTCTGCCACTGACAAAACCGTTTGGTCAGTATGAATTAAACGAGTTGTATACTTAGATAGTCTGTTAACAACAACTTTGGCTATAATTTTAGCATCAGTGTTTAAGAGCGAAATGGGCCTATAATCTCTGACATTTAGGGCATCCCCTTTATCCTTGGGAATTACTGCAATTAATGCTTCCTGCATTTCTGCAGGAAGAAGGGATGACATGGAGGCCGAATTAAGAAGTCTAGTTAAATAAGGTGTCAGAATGTCAGCAAAATTTTTTAAATATTCATTAGATAATCCATCAGGCCCAGGCGATTTCCCAGTTTTGAGGGATTTCACTGCTTCTGTAATCTCAGAATTCTGAAAGGGACAATTAAGAAGATCCACCTCTTCAGTAGTCAGAGAGGGAATGCTTAAGGAACCCAGAAAGGAGTTAATATCCAACAGAGAGGGTTTTTTTTAAACCATTAAATTTTTATTGAAGTAATCAATCATTAACATTCTGTAGTGGCAATGACAATAGCAATATCAAATCAAACTCGAAGAATAGATTAATAAACACACTGGAATCCAGTCCAGCTTTTACAGTTATATTGTGAAGAAGCTTCCCTAACCAGGCGGGTACAGCTTCTTCACCATTAACATCTTGGAAACTACCAATTAAACGGGAAGAATATCACAAGAAAGGAATATAGAAGTGAAAAGTAAGAGGGGGGGGGAAATGTATCAGGGAAAGGACAAATAACTAACATGACATGTAACACTAGGTGGGAGGGGGACACAACACACAAGAGGTTAGAGAAGGGAAGGGGAGGGAACCCTTCCAAATCTCCTTATCGTAGATTGTTAGAGATTCCCCAATTACCATTTGTAGTACGCGAAGTATGAGGTAAGTTTCAGTGCTAGGCTACATCTCTATACAGATAAGTTTTTAAAGAGGCGGCGAGTAAGTCTCTCATCATAATTACGCAACTACTGTGTTGTAAGGCGAGTCAGTCCACAAATCCCACCACGCCCGGATTTTCTCTCGCCTCTTGGAATCGTGGGCCAGTAGTATTTCATATTGGAAATGGGTGTTGATTGCCTCCACCACCATTCCCCTGGAAGGCAAGGATGATTCCTTCCAGAGACTCGCCAGGCACCTACGTGAGGCAGCCAGAACAATTGCCACCATCGGTCGGACTGGTGATGGCCAGTCGCTCAGGCCTATGCTTAACACCGCGAGAGGTGCAGAGAGTTCGAATGTAATGCCCGTAAGGTCAATAAGAAGGGTCTCAAGTCCCTCCAGAACTCCATCACCTTAGGACAGTACCACCAGAGATGCGGTGTGTTGCCTATCTGATTGCACTGTTTCCAACATTTTGGTGAAGTCTGGGGGAACTGTTTTGAAAATCGTGAAATTTTCCATGGAGTGAGGTACCAGTCCATGTGTATCTTTTTGAGTTGTTCAAAATGGTTTATACATCTCGAATATGCAGAAGCTCGCAGTGCAGCTTCTTGCCAGGAAGAGAGATCAGAGTCAAATGCTAAATATCGTTCCCACCTCAGCATGTATGGGAGTTTGGTTGAGTTATTAGCATTTGTTAGTGCTCGATAGAGAAGTGATATCCCATGATCGTTCGCGTTAGCAGATTTGAAATGTCTCTGGAGCGTGCCATCAAGTTCCCCCGCATCCACCACTGGGAGATGCACAGAGTCAATAAAATGCCTAGTCTGTAGGTAGCGGTAAAAAGTACTGCGGGGCACATCAAAAGACGTCATCAGCTCCGAAAAGGATTTTACCCCAGTCCCCTCTCTAATCTGGCGAAGATTTGTCAATCCTCTGTCTCTCCAGAGGGAGAGGGAAAGGGACTCCACCGATTGTTCCACCGCTAAAAGCGAGATATAATGATGTAAAAAATTTAGTGTACTTCGGTTATGTCGTCTCCACACATCCAGTAGGGCTGTCATAGATCTCAGTAATGTCGTGTCTTGTCTTGGGGCAAGGAGAGTCATTTCTAACAATATTCTGGTGGAGTTACGTGGTGCAAAGGATGCCTCAATTTGTTTCCACAGAGGGCCCATTTCATTTGACCACCAGGTTCTTGCTGTCGACAGGTGTATTGCAGAGTAGTAAAGATGTAAGTCTGGGACTCCCATTCCTCCTGAGGCTACCGGGGACATGAGTACTTTGTCTCTTATTCGGTGAACTCTATTATTCCATATGAACCGATTCAGAAGCGATTGTAGGGAGGATAGGAAACGTTTAGGGAAGAGTAATGGGATACATCTTAGGTAGTAAAGAATTTTAGGCAAGTATGTCATCTTTACGATCTGAATCCTGGCAATCCACGAAAGGTTTAAAGTTTTAAGAGCGTCCAGTCCCGTTCTGAGTTCACCAGATAGAATTTCGGAGTTGCGTCGAACTATATCCCTGGTGTTTGTTATTTGAATTCCCAGATATGGAATCCCCAAGGGGGACCACACAAAGGGGAATTTTGATTGGAGAAGACGTTTTTGTGATTGGGAGATATTGATGGGATAAAGAAGCGATTTAGCTGCATTCAGCTTGTAGTATGAGATTGCAGCAAACTCATCAAGTAATGTCATTATTCTGGGAATGGTCTCCTCTACATTAGAACAGACAAAGATGACATCGTCCGCATATAGCCCCATTTTATGCTCGACCTTCTCTATTACCGTACCAGAGATACCACGCTCCCCTCTTACTCTGGCCGCCAACGGCTCCATTATCAGGGCGAAAATAAGCGGAGACAGCGGACATCCCTGTCGTGTGCCATTAGTTATCTGCAACGCAGAGGAGACAAAACCCGAAGCTCGTACCTTCGCGTTGGGGGAAGAGTACAATGCCATAATGGCTGATCTAATATCTCCGATAAGTCCAAATCTCCCAAGCACTTCCTCAAGATACCCCCAGTGCACTCTGTCGAACGCTTTTTCCGCGTCTAAAGACAAGAGTGCACCAGGGGCACCATTCCTCTCCATAATCTCCAAAAGGTCAATAATACGTCTTGTGCCATCAGATGCTTGCCTGGACGGTATAAACCCAACCTGCTCCATTCCAACCAGGGAGGTGATGACACCCATGAGGCGATTTGCTATGAGTTTTGCGTATATTTTTAAATCGCAATTTAAAAGAGCGATTGGTCTGAAATTCTCTGGGGACGTCAGGGGCTTGCCAGGCTTCGGGATCGCAGAGATTAACGCTTCAAGGCCCTCAGGACGGATCTTTCCCGAACTTCTCCAAAAATTAAACAGTGCTAGTAAGTGCGGTAAGAGTAGGTCTGTAAAAGACGTGTAATACTGGTAAGAGAAACCGTCAGGTCCTGGGGTCGAGCTTTTTTTCATGGATTTGATAACTTCTCGGATTTCTGAGTCCAAGAAGGGGGCATTTAAGGCTAATTGCTGGGCCGGCGTTAGAGAGGGTATTTGTATCTTATCTAGGAATTCTTTTATCGTCTCTCTCGAAGGCTGAGGTGTTTGTGCATCAGAGTGCAAGTTATACAGTTTTCCGTAGTATTTTTGAAATTCCTCTGCTATCAATAAGGGGTTGGTTATTTTTTGTAATCAAATGGGAGATTTTGGAAGCTTCTTGTTTTTTCTTAATACGTCTGGCTAGGATAGTGCCTGCTCTATCCCCCATTCCGTAAAATTTGGCTTTGCTTTTTTTCAGGTTAAATTCCATTTTAGTTAGTAGTAAGGCGCGGAGTTGCCGCCTAGCCTCTGAAAGTTCCGCATGTGTGGACTCTAGGGGGGTCTGTTTGTGTTGAGTTTCTAGGTTCGTTATGTTACGCGTGAGCGATTTAATCTGGGCTTCTCTTTCTCTTTTAAGTCTGGAAGCTAGCTGAATAAATGCTCCCCGAATCACCGTCTTATGGGCTAGCCAGTTGATTTCAGGATTTGTTTGTGCGCTGTCGTTTAAGGAGAAGTACGTTTTCAGTTGGTCAGAGATCAAAGTAATATTGTCAGGACTAGCCAGTAGGTAGTCGTTCAGTCTCCAGATTGAGGTCGGGGCCACTTGAGCAGAGTCTATTATCTGCAGGGAGACTGGGGCGTGGTCCGACCAAGTGATGTTACCGATTGTGGATGATTGACATCTAGAGAGAAGGAGGTCGTTAATCAAAAAGTAGTCCAGTCTACTGTACGTGTGGTGACGTGGGGATAGAAAGGTGAAGTCCCTCTCCTCTCCATGGGTGTAACGCCATATATCGTGAAGATGGGAAGCTGAAATTAGCTTACCCATATCACCACGGCAGTTGGAGACAGATGAACAATCTAAGCGTTTACACACTGGGAAGTTAAAATCACCCGCCATTACTGTAAGATCTTTACACAGAGACGTTAGCCTGGGAAACAGAGAGCGGAAATATCTAAATTGACCTGAGTTGGGGCCATAAATTGAGACCAGCGAATACAATGCGTCATTGATGTACCCCACCACCACTAAGTACCTGCCTTGAGGGTCCGAGATCTGGTCAACAAGTCTGAAAGAGAGAGATCTACGAATAAAGATAGCCACCCCTGCTTTCTTTACCTCAGCATTTGCAAAATATTGGTAAGGAAACAAAGCAGACGACATACGGTAATTATCACCCTTCAGCAAGTGGGTTTCCTGGAGAAACACGACATCTCCCTGAAGTTTTCTGAGTTGCGACCAGGCCAGGGAGCGCTTCACAGGCGAGTTTAGCCCATTTACATTAATGGTGACACAGTTAATGCTCATGATGGCACGTCCAGCGGCTATTCAATCTGATGATGGAAGAGAGATGTGGTTAAGTCGAGATACAACGCGCACGTTAAATCTAGTACAGTAGTTATAAATGGTTCCGACCAAGGAGGGGAGTCAGGGGGGACACAGTAGGGAATACAAGGGAAAGATGGGAAAACAAACAATCAGACAAGCAAACAAGTAGAGATGGGGAGAATAGTGGGGAATTACAAATAAAAGGATAATTACAATTTAGCTCAGCGTATCAACTATGAACTAGTGAACATTTAAAGGAACAATATTCTCAGTACTAAGGGTTGTCTAAGAGAATATAAAAAAGGTTGACTATCTCAAGTCACCTTTCAAGGGTGCAAGAACAAGTGCACCTACCGGGGCAGTCTATCCCGCCAATTTTTGGCAGAATGTGAAAAGATGGATGATAGAAAGAATAGTGATCGAGAATGGTAAAAGAGTAGAGTAGGCAGAAGGGGGAGAGAGTTATGAGGGAAAAGGGCAGTGAAGTAGAAGGAGAGAAGATGTAGATGTGGAAAAGATAATAGTAAGTCAGAGAGAAGAGTTATATGAGCAATTTAAACGATAGAGTAAAGAGTTGTAGAGAGGGGTAGAATAAGTTTGAATATAAAGAAGAATAAGTGGAGAGAGATCAGATACAAAAGAAAAAATGGCTGGAATAGAGACCCCACAGACTAATAGATTAAGTACAGAAGCTAGTTCACCACATCAATCAAATCGGCTCCAGGTGGTGTATCACAGCCAGCTCAGCAGATTCCGACTCTGCTTGACCGTCCTCAACGGTTCCTGGTGGAGGTCTGTTCGGTGAATGATCCCATCGTCGCAACAGGTCCTCTGCTTGCTTCGGAGAGTGGCACACGTGCGAGACATTGTCCCTTTTGATGATGAGCTTCATAGGGTATCCCCAACGATAATCCACCCGGCGTTCCCTCAGCAGTTTAGTAACCTCTTGAAAGGATCGTCTGCGTGCAAGAGTACCAGCCGACAGGTCTGGGTAGACCGCTATGTTATGATAGGGTTCCGGGACTGTAGCACCTGCTCTGATTGCTCGCATAAACTCCTCCTTTATTTCGTAGAAATGGATCCTTGCGAGGACATCTCTGGGAAGGGTAGGGTCCAATTGCGGAGGTCTCAGAAGGCGGTGTATCCGGTCAATGATAATGTCTTTAGATCTCATATCTGGGAGGACAGCAGCAATAAACATTTGTAAGAACTTTCTCAATTCAGTGGCGGGCGTACTTTCTGGGATGCCTCGCAGTTTTACATTGTTTCGACGAGATCTATCCTCAAGGTCTTGTGTTTTGAGAGTGGTTTTCTCCAATTTGTCTTGTAAAGCATAGTGAGCGTCCAGCAGTTCATTATGTGACCGCACCAACTCTCCCATTTTGTTTTCTAAATGCGTAGTACGGGACGTTAGATCTGTGACTTCTCCCCTCAATCCTTCCATCATGGACCGCATATCCTCCTGCAATGAGGTTCTGAGCCCAGCCAAGAGGTCTCTCATAGCTGTGTGAGTAACCGGTGTTTCAGCCAGCGCAATTGTGCCCGAGGAAGCAGAGGATGTTGAGGCCGTGGAGTTGCGGCGGGAAGACCGCGTGGAGCGCTGCGGGGACGGCAGATGGTGTGCCATTTTGGGTGCTTCCACTGGGTGAGCGCGGGATGGGGCAAAAAAGGCTGTCAATCTATTGTGAGAGCGATGCGGGCCTGGGCGAGTTTTGCCCATTGGTTTCGTAATAGACTCAGTGAAAGTGTAGCTTGTTGGTGATACCTGGCTGGGAGTTATGTAGTTCTTAATAAGGTTCAGTCAGGCAGGTGTTTTAAGTCAATTTACAAGCAGTTTGCAGAGCAAGGAGTTACAATGAGCAGTGGAGGAAAGGGTCTGCTGTGTGGCAAGGGTTAAACAGGAAGCCTCCCATGTACTTGTCCTGCTTCTCCTCAATGCTGTCTCCTCAGGCTGTAAATGTGCAGGAACGATTTCCTCTCCTCCTCCACTCTGTCTCCGTTCCTCCCGGTCCCAGTACCTCTATTGTGCAAGTCCTTCATGTACCGATTAGTCCCTCCGGAGTTTTATATTGAGCACCTCTCCTGTTATGGTACTCACAGTGCTGCACTCCGTCTCCGCTCAGCGCGCAGCCGCACAGTCCGGGCCGGTCCCCGCCACCTCTCGGGTGTACCCGCTCACCGCACCGAGTAAACGCCCGCGCTGTGCAGTGACTTACCGCTCCTCTCAGATCGCCGCGACAGTGCAGGGAGGCGAGGAGAGCTCGTCAGAGCAGCAGGGGTCCTCCTTCCTCAGCGTCACGCTGACTCCCGATCCCTTGTGGCGGGAAAGCCTCGTGGTCAGCTGGGGGGAGGGGGGCCTTTCCAAATCAGCAAAGTGGGGCCAAGAAACAGTTCTGGGGCCAAAATAATCACCAGGCCTGGCTCGGTTGAGTTAGATTCTGCTGGCTGGGGTCAGGCACACCCCAGGTCTCCAATGGATGATGGAGGATGGTAACGGATTGCACTCCTGTCTTCCCTGGGAGTCGCAAGTCGGCTGATCTTTAATCATCAGGGTCAAACTCACCCTCTTCACTGGCCAGAGTCTCCTGAGGGGTTAAGTGTAGGATAGACCGGGTTTCAACTTCTGCAAGTCGCTTAATGTTGCTTCAAAGTCCGTGGGTCTCAGAGCTCCTGTGTTAAGCAGCCATCTCAGTCAGAGGTCAGGCCACGCCCCTCCAACAGAGAGGGTTGTACAGACCCTGGACTTAAATTTAAATTATAAAGGTTTTTATAAAAGTGCAGGAATTCACTTGAAATATCCTCTGGGTGTCTGTAAATGAACCCCTGCTTGTTTTTGATTAGTAGAATCCTCCTCTTTTGTCTCATCAGTTTTATTCGATGGGCGAAAAATTTATTAGGTTTATTGTGACAAATATAGTAATTTAGTTTAGAAGACTGAATCATTTTGTTATAGTCAGAAATTAAAAGGGACCTTAATTCTATTCTAAGCTTTAAGATTTTAAGCTGGGTAGACGAAGAAGGAGACGCTATTTGTGATTCTTCTAGGGTACAAATGTCAGCTACCAGAGATGCAAGTTTGGTATTAGATTGTTTTTTAAGACGTGAATTTAGTTCAATCAACTTGCCCCTAACTACTGTTTTATGGGCTAACCACAATGTCTCAATACTAACTGCATCACCATCGTTCTCTTTAAAGTAATAATTTAGAGTGTCTATCAATTCCTTTCTTGAGTTGGGATAAGAATAAAGAAAGGTATTGGCCCTCCAAATCCTAGTGGATGAAGCACCCCCTCTAGGGACCAACTCAAAAACTATCAGGGAATGATCAGACCAAGTCTTTGGCAGGATATTGATCTTTTTAATTTCATATATAGAGACACTATCAGCTAGAACTAGATCTATTCTAGATAAGGAAAGCTGGGAATCCGAGTAGAATGTGTATTCTCTAGAAGTGGAATGAATACATCGAAATACGTCATATAAGCTCTCTCTATCAATCCAAGGATTCAAGGTTAAATTAGAAACTCCACAAGTTCCAGAGGAATCCAAAAATGCATCAGGTATTACATTAAAATCCCCAAAGAGAATTAAAGAACCCTTAAGATTTTCCGAAATTAAAATCATTAACTCTTTCAAAAATCTAATCTGACCCTTATTAGGGGCATACAGAGTAACCAAGGTATAATAGACACCACTAAGCCTACAGATTAAAATGATATATCTTCCCTCTGTATCTGCAATAACAGTCTCCTGTTCAAATTGGATGTTATTTCTAATCAAAAAGGCGACACCCGCCTTCTTTTTTTTCTGAGAGGCTAAGATAATAGATGAAAATAACTTATTTTCAAATTTCGGAGGATTATCATTAGAAAACTTAGTCTCCTGCAACCCCGCAATATCTATTTTAAATCTAAATATGTCTCTCCACAGTAGATACCTCTTATGAGGGGAATTTAGGCCATGTACATTCAGGGACATGAAATTAATGGCCATAAAAGCAAATAAACGAAGTAACGTCAGTAGAGAAAGGACTTACTAAACCATGCAGCCAAGAGATTTCTGGAATGAAATATAAAACATTCATCGTGTCAATAAGTACTAAAAGAAAAAAAAAAAGAATAAAACAAGAACAGAATAATATCAAGAAATATATACAATAACGGACTAACAGACTATATGGAGCAGTTACAACTAACTGATGGAAAATGCTCCTTGGGGAGAAAAAAGGCCTCTCACCCACAACAATTAATAATGTATTATATACATCTAAGGGTAATCACCTCAGCGTTTCAAAATGAAGTTCTGTTTAACCCAATATAAGTATTCAGGTTACTGGCGGGTCAGCAATGCCAAGCTCTCTTAAAAGTTGAAGACCCTCCTCCAATCCGTCTATCACAAGAGAAGTAGGACCCCGCTTAAAGTTGATTCTGGTCTGGGAGAGCCATCTATACATAATACCATTAGCCCTCAATATCTTGGTGACAGGCGTCAGAATTCTACGTTTGGACAATGTTTCCTTTGAGAGGTCTGAAAAAATGTTAATATCATGAAATGGTCTAGGTAACGTCTCATGCTTCTGCATGTAGGTGGTGAGGAGATTTTTTTGTGTTTTTAAAGCTAAAAGTAACCAGAGTGTCTCTGGGCAACTTCTCCGGGACAGATGTGGGTTTAGGAAGGCGAAACGCTTTATCCAGCAAACACTCTACATCCGACAGTGAGGGTAACACTGTTTTAATCATTTTTTTAAGGTAAGGCTGTAATTCAGACCTTGTGACTGTCTCAGGAATTCCCCTCAATTTTAAATTGGACTGTCTATTAGTATTGTCAAAATAATCCAGTTTACTGGACAATGTTTTATAATCCTGTTTAGTTTTGTCCAATTCTTTTCTAAGAGAGCTATTAATTTTAGACAGTCTTATTATCTCGGCCTCCATAACGTCAGCTCTGGTAGTTAGGGTGGAGAGCGCTTCTTTAATATCAGAGAACTCCATTTTCATCTGATCAGCGAAGCTGTGGAAGAGGTCAAGCAAAAAGTCCCTATCTACTGGCCCAGCCTGACACCTCATTTTAATAGATAAGGGAGAGGAAGTGACCCTAGGTCTTTGATTAACAGGGGGGGAACCAGAACTGTCACCCCCTCCCGAGTCCAATTCCTCCAATGTAGATCCAACCAAAGCAGAACTCCCAGGGGGTCTTATGTCCTTACGTTTTGAGGTCTGCTTCAAGCTGTCACCACCCCTATTATCTAGGGTGTCCATACCTGAGCCCCGTATATGAGAATCTATTTTATCCACCTTCTTTTTGTGTTCGCTATCCAAAATCAGCCTAGCTGTAGATGGAGTCCATTTAAGATGGGGTTTAGTGGACCCACCCATAGGATTCATAGTGACCTTATGAAGATCTGTCTGCCTACGAGACATAGTAAATAAAAGGAAGGTGTCTAAACAGTATCAGGATTATAAAGCTTAATATAAAAATATCAGTGTGGCTATATATTCAACCTCAATGTTAGAATCTGGTCACCGTCAAAGCTAATTGAAACAATGCCCAAATCCCAGCAGCACCAGTACACTGTAACGCCACCCACACAAATAAGAAAACAGTTAACTTAAATAAACATATACATATTCTTGAGATCTGCTTCACACTCCGGAAATCCCAGGGTCTGCGAAGCTTGCGATCGCCGGAGGCCCTCAGACCACACTTGCCCACGCAGAATCCTCAGATGTTATGAGTCTTGAATATTGCAGAAAAGTCACCAGTAATATGTATATATCAGATACACTGGTCCAATACAATGGCTTAATATCGTGAAAGAACTAGTAAAAAATCCAAATTTGTCCAATATAGTATAATCGTCACTAGCAAGCATCTGCAGACCGCCGTGCGCTCCATTATAAACATAGGGGCCGCGGTCTGCATGCAGATGCTTGCAGATGCATCTGCAAAACGCTGCAGATGCATCTGCAAGTCTGAAGGCAGCATTAAGTATTGGTTTTATCCACAGGAGCACTGAAGCTGTAGGTTTCTGGCAATAAAAACCACAAAACAAACAATACTAGTCCAAAAATAGTTCAGGGGGGTCTGGGGAGACCCAGGACAACTCTCCAAAGGGTTTTGAGAAGAAATTAGGGTGGCACAGCAAAGCACAAAGCTCTAAGAGAAATGCTGAATCTTGGATTTTTTGACAGGAAAAGTCCAAAATCATAGGCGCCAATCCAGGGTTCAGACTATCCCAGGGTAACCTCCTGTAGAGGAACACCCTAGAAATTAAGAGGTACAATATTGCTGCCAATGGAAGCCTGTCAGATGCCTGTCAGATGTCTGTCAGATGTCCCCAAATCATGGAAATCAATGGAAATGTCACACAGGCTATCTCTCAAAGTTTCTTTCAGTATACTGAGAGATTTGAAGCCTAATTATATAAAATTTGGGGAGTATTAGGCAATGAAGATATTATGAGGTGACTAAAAGAAAAAACAGATATTGCGCCACACTGCAACTGGAAGAACTTAATACACGGTTTTACTATGTTTGCACTAACCTTTACTGGTTGTGCAACACCCCGCACAACCAGACTGATGGCTTAATGTGGATCACTGTGGTGGCAAGGGCCAATATTCCCTCCTCCTCAGATACTCCGGGCATGGTGGTCGGCTCCTTAGTTCCTCTGGAGATGGAGGTGGGCTCCTTCACTCCTCCACCCGAAGAGGCAGACTCGCTGCACTGGCTTCCGTCCCAGCTCCACACTGTGTATCAGTTGATCATTCAAGGGTGGGTCTTTATGATGTACTGCCAGGTACTGTGGATCTTAGAGCAGCTCACACACCGCACTCCCAAGAAGGGAGAAGGAGATTAGCAAATAGAAAAACAAGCGGTGTCACAGGATTGGAGCGCTAAAGAAACCACGGGTTGGTGATTAAATTACCGATAATTTATTGCACGAACAGCAGGGGTCCAGTATGCCACAACGCGTTTCGACGCACAGATGCGTCTTTCTCAAGTGGATCCACTTGAGAAAGACGCATCTGTGCATCGAAACGCGTTGTGGCATACTGGACCCCTGCTGTTCGTGCAATAAATTATCGGTAATTTAATCACCAACCCGTGGTTTCTTTAGCGCTCCAATCCTGTGACACCGCTTGTTTTTCTATTTGATTATGAGGTGACTAGGCAGCCATTATTCATGAGGTGACAGCACAATCCTTTACCTCAGGCAAATTTGATGACTGGACTCTGAGGAGAATTCTTCTTAAAAGTGACCACTGACCCAAACAAAACGTTCCCAAGGTGATTACCAGCTTGATAGTAGATCTTTTTTCAGTTGTCAAAGTCCTTTTGAGGGCATTTAGCCCAGTCGCTTATTGTTGTGGGGAGAGCATAGGTAAAACCCTACACCATTACCATTAGGCCATGCCCCCTCGTCTTTTGTAGTATTGCCCTAGGCAGGGCTGCCAAAAAAATGTGGGGAACTGTGATGCCCCTGGGAAGAGACATACATAAAGGCCTCTTTAAATAATGTGCCCATTTTAAGCAAGTGGGTCTTTTGTAGTATTGCCCTAGGCAGGGAAGCCAAAAATTGTGTCGCACTCTGATGCCCCTGGATAGAGGCATGCATGAGAGCCTCTTTAAATAATGTGCCCATTGTAAGGAAGTGGATCTTTTGTAGTATTGCCCTAGACAGGGCTGCTAAACATTGGGAGGCACCACAATGCCCCTGGGAAGAGACGAACATGAAGGCCTCTTTAAATGATGTGCCCATTTTAAGCAAGTGGGTGTCTTGTAGTATTGCCCTAGGCAGGGCAGCCAAAAAATGTGTGGCACTCTGATGCCCTTGGGAAGAGACATACATGAAGCCTGTGTAAATAATGTGCCCATTTTAAGCAAGTGGGTCTTTTGTAGTATTGCCCTAGGCAGGGCTGTCAAAAGTTGGGAGGCACTTCAATGCCCCTGGATAGAGACGTGAATGAGTGCCTCTTTAAATAATGTGCCCATTGTAAGCAAGTGGGTCTTTTGTAGTATTGCCCTAGGCAGGTAAGCCAAAAATTGTGTCACACTCTGATGCCCCTGGATAGAGGCGTGCATGAGAGCCTCTTTAAATAATGTGCCCATTTTAAGCAAGTGGGTCTTTTGTAGTATTGCCCTAGGCAGGGAAGCCAAAAATTGGGAGGCACTTCAATGCCCCTGGATAGAGACGTGCATAAGTGCCTCTTTAAATAATGTGCCCATTGTAAGGAAGTGGGTCTTTTGTAGTATTGCTCTAGGCAGGGAAGCCAAAAAGTGTGTCCCACTCTGATGCCCCTGGATAGAGGCGTGCATGAGAACCTCTTTAAATAATGTGCCCATTGTAAGGAAATGGGTCTTTTGTAGTATTGCCCTAGGCAGGGAAGCCAAAAATTGTGTTGCACTGTGATGCCCCTCTGAAGAGACGTACATGAAGGCCTCTTTAAAGAATGTGCCCATTTTAAGGAAGTGGGTCATTTATAGTATTGCCCTAGGCAGGGAAGCCAAAAAATATATGGCACTCTGATGCCCCTAGGAAGAGACGTATATGAAGGCCTCTGTAAATAATGTGACCATTTTAAGCAAGTGGGTATTTTGTAGTATTGCGCTAGGCAGGGCTGCCAAAAGTTGGGAGGCACTTCAATGCCCCTGGATAGAGACGTGCATGAGTGCCTCTTTAAATAATGTGCTTATTTTAAGCAAGTGGGTCTTTTGAAGTATTGCCCTAGGCAGGGCTGCCAAAGTTGGGAGGCACTTCAATGTCCTTGGATAGAGACGTTCATGAGAGCCTCTTTAAATAATGTGCCTATTTTAAACAAGTGGGTCTTTTGTAGGATTGCCCTAGGCAGGGCTGAAAAAAGTTGGGAGGCACTTTAATGCCCCTGGATAGAGACGTGCATGAGTGCCTCTTTAAATAATGTCTGCATTTTAAGGAAGTGGGTCTTTTGTAGTATTGCCCTAGGCAGGGAAGCCAAAAAAATATGTGGCACTCTGATGCCCCTGGGAAGGGACGTACATGAAGGCCTCTGTAAATAATGTGCCCATTTTAAGCAAGTGGGTCTTTTGTAGTATTGCCTAGGGAAGCCAAAAATTGGGTGGCACTCTGATGCCCCTGGATAGAGGCATGCATGAGAGCCTCTTTAAATAATGTGCCCATTTTAAGCAAGTGGGTCTTTTGTAGTGTTGCCCTAGGCAGGGCTGCCAAAAAATGTGGGGAAACGTGATGCCCCTGGGAAGATACATACATAAAGGCCTCTTTAAATAATGTGCCCATTTTAAGCAAGTGGGTCTTTTGTAGTATTGCCTAGGGAAGCCAAAAATTGTGTCGCACTCTGATGCCCCTGGATAGAGGCGTGCATGAGAGCCTCTTTAAATAATGTGCCCATTGTAAGGAAGTGGGTCTTTTGTAGTATTGCCCTAGGCAGGGCTGCTTAACATTGGGAGGCACCACAATGCCCCTGGGAAGAGACCTACATGAAGGCCTCTTTAAATGATGTGCCCATTTTAAGCAAGTGGGTCTTTTGTAGTATTGGCGTATTTATGCTAAAACCTACTCCTGCCTATAGTGAGCTAAATTAATCCCTAAAACCATTGTTTTGGGATGGATGGATGAGATATCCAGCCTGTACACCAGCCCCAGATGTGATGCAGGCTGGTATACTGGCACAACGAAGTTTGCTATATACCCTGCCTCCCTGTATACAGCTCTATTAGTCCTCAGAAGGACTGTTGTGGTAATTAGACTGGTAGCCCTGCGCCTACACTAGCTGAAAGGCCACAAATCTGTCCCTCAATCAGCAGCAGCTCTCCCTACACTGACTGTCTGTGGAGCAGAGTGACGAGCACAGCGTGGTCGTCTTATAAAGACCTGATGACGCTGTGCGGCCAGCCAATCACTGTAATGCCACAACCAACATGGCTGTGGCATTACAGTGTCTGTCAGCCAATCCCTGCATGTGGGCTGGCTCTGTAAAGAGCGCCAACATGCAGGGAGGTGGACCCTGTGCATAGCAAGAGTAACGCGAGATTACTTGCCGAGTACCCCGAGTACTGAGATATTCGTGCGAGTACCGAGTAGTGATAAGCATACTCGCTCATCCCTGATTATTTTCAATCTATTGTTGAGGAAAAGGTGAGGGTTTAATTGGGGAGCAGTGGTAGTGTTGAGGACAATCAGATTCCATCCCAGAGGCAAGCCCTAAAAAAAACTACAGGCTAACTCTAATGTGGTTATCAAAAAATCAGACAAGGGTGGGTCTATGGTTATTCTGGATGCCACTCTATATCGAAATGAGATCATGAAGACCCTTGGGGATAGGAATGCATACTTGGTATTGTCTCGTCTGATCCCACGATAAAAAGAAAATATTAATAAATTATTGGATGAATGGATGGCGTTAGGTGTTATAAATGAAAAACAACATAAATACTTAATGGTATCCCATCCTGTGTAACCCTTTTTCTATGCTCTCCCAAAGAACCACAAGGACTGTTTTCCTCCACCCTTCAAACCTATAGTTTCAGGTATTAGTTCACTGAATGAACATTTATCTGAGTGGGTGGATCAAAAATTACAGCCCTTAGTCTTGGGGACACCTGGCTATATTCATGATACCAAACAAATCAAGGCAGCAAAGATTGAGACAGAGAGACTCATTGCCAGAGAAAGTAAAAAGAATCCCAAAATATTTTTTAACTACATAAATAGTAAGAAACTAAAAAATGATGGTGTTGGCCCCTTTAAAAATAGTCTGGGTGAAATGGTGGATGAGGATGAGGAAAAAGCCAATATGCTAAATGACTTTTTTTCAACAGTATTTACACAAGAAAATCCCATGACAGACAATATGATCAGTGATAACAAAAAGTCTCAATTAAATGTCACCTGCTTAACCCAAGAGGAAGTACGGCATCGTCTAAAAATCACTAAAATTGACAAATCCCCGGGCCCGGATGGGATACACCCCAGAGTGCTGCAGGAATTAAGTACTGTCATAGATAGACCATTATTTTTAATATTTAAAGATTCCATAATAACAGGGTCTGTACCACAGGACTGGCGTATAGCAAATGTGGTGCCAATATTCAAAAAGGGGACAAAAACTGAACTTGGAAATTATAGGCCAGTAAGCTTAACCTCTACTGTGGGTAAAATCCTCGAGGGTTTTCTAAGAGATGCTATACTGGAGTATCTGAAGAAAAATAACCTCATGACCCATTATCAACATGGTTTTACGAGGGACCGTTCCTGTCAAACTAATCTGATAAGCTTCTATGAAGAAGTAAGTTCTGGACTGGACCAAGGAAATGCAGTGGATGTGGTGTATATGGACTTTTCAAAAGCTTTTGATACGGTGCCACACAAAAGGTTGATACATAAAATGAGGGCAATGGGGATAGGGGAAAATATGTGTAAGTGGGTTAAGAACTGGCTTAGTGATAGGAAACAAAGGGTGGTTATTAATGGAACACACTCAGAATGGGTCACAGTTAACAGTGGGGTACCACAGGGGTCAGTGTTGGGCCCGCTTCTATTTAATATATTTATTAATGACCTTGTAGGGGCATGCAGAGTAGAATCTCAATATTTGCAGATGACACTAAACTCTGCAGGGTAATCAATACAGAGGAGGACAATTTTATATTACAGGAGGATTTATGTAAACTAGAAGCTTGGGCTGCTAAATGGCAAATGCGCTTTAATGGAGATAAATGTAAAGTTATGCACTTGGGCAGAGGAAACAAAAGGTATAATTATGTGCTTAATTGTAAAACACTGGGCAAAACTGTCACTGAAAAAGACCTGGGTGTATGGGTAGATGACAAACTCACATTTAGTGGCCAGTGTCAGGCAGCTGCTGCAAAGGCAAATAAAATAATGGGATGCATTAAAAGAGGCATAGATGCTCATGAGGAGAACATAATTTTACCTCTATACAAGTCACTAGTGCGACCACACTTAGAATACTGTGTACAATTCTGGTCTCCGGTGTATAAGAAAGACATAGCTGAACTAAAGCGGGTCCAGAGAAGAGCGACAAAAGTCATTAGAGGACTAAGGGGTCTGCAATACCAAGACAGGTTATTAAACTTGGGGTTATTTAGCTTGGAAAAACGAAGGCTATGGGGGGATCTTATAATAATGTATAAATATATGAGGGGACAGTACAGAGACCTTTCTAATGATCTCTTTACTCTTAGGCCTGAGACTGGGACAAGGGGGCATCCTCTACGTCTGGAGGAAAGAAGGTTTAATCATAATCACAGACGCGGATTCTTTACTGTAAGAGCAGTGAGACTATGGAACTCTCTGCCACATGATGTTGTAATGAGTGAGTCACTACTAACATTTAAGAAGGGCCTGGATGCCTTTCTTGAAAACTATAATATTATCAGTTATACATACTAGATTCTTTGATAGGGCGTTGATCCAGGAAATTGGTCTGATTGCCGTATCTGGAGTCAGGAAGGAATTTTTTCCCCCAATGTGGAGCTTAGTGTTGCCACATGGGTTTTTTTTGCCTTCCTCTGGATCAACATGTTAGGCTATGGGTTGAACTAGATGGACTTAAAGTCTTCCTTCAACCCTAAAAACTATGTTACTATGTTACTATGTTACCTTCTGCACTCCTTGAGAGGATTGAAGTGGGGCAGGAGTGATAGATGGATCACTATGGATGTAATGTCTTTCTATTCATGTATCCCCCATGACCTGGCTATGGAGGCTCTCACTATAGTTTTGAACAAATGCACAGACCCTCAGGATTCTATCAGGTTCATTCACTGTAAATGTATGCTGAGAACTTACAACTCTGCCCTCCACCTCACTCAACAGACCTATTTCACCACCCTGGTCTCCTCACTATCCAACAGCCTGAAGAAACTCTTTGACACCTTTCATCCTATCTTCAGTCCTAAAGTGCAGGCCCCTATTACTGACCTCTTTGCTGATGATCTGGATTCTTACTTCACTTTGAAAATAGAAAACATCCGTCAGGAAATCAATTCCCCAACCTCAAATCACTGTTACAGTTACCTCTCCCCACATTTCCTCCGGCTCACTCTCCACATTCGACCTAGTCACAGACGAAGAAATCTCCAAGCTCCTCTCTTCCTCCCATCCCACCACATGCAGCGTTGACCCCATCCCCTAACACCTACTCAAGTCTCTCTCTCTCTCTGGTGGTCACCACTCACCTACCCAAAATCTTCAATTATTCCCTCTCTTCTGGCATCTTTCCCTCCTTCTTCAAACACTTGATCATTACTCCATTATTAAAGAAAACTTCTCTCAACTCATCCTGCACAAATAACTACAGTCCAGTCTCCAAACTCCATTTCATCTCTAAACTCTTGGAGCACCTGCTTTACTCCCGTCTCACCCGTTACCTCTCTACTCACTCTCTTCTAGATCCATTACAGTCTGGTATCCGCCCCCTACATTCCACAGAAACTGGCCTCACCAAAGTGACCAATGACCTTCTGACAGCAAAACGTAATGGTGACTACCCTCCGCTTATTCTTCTTGTTCTCTCTGCAGCCTTTGACACTGTTGACCACTATCTCCTACTCTCCATGCTGCACTCCATCGGCATCAAGGACAGGGCGCTCTCTTGGTTCTCTTCCTATCTTTCTGACTGCTCTTTCAGTGTATCACTTGCTGGCTCCAGTTCCTCCCCTCCTCCTCTCACTATTGGGGTCCCTCAGGGTTCAGTCCTTGGACCTCTTCTCTTCTCTCTCTACACAGCCCCCATTGGACAGACCATCAGCAGATTTGGCTTTCAGTATAACCACAGTTTCTAATATCATGTCTGCTCTCTATCTTAGGCTGGTTTCACACTGCAGTTTTTTCCCTGATCAGGTTTGATCAGGTTTGAGTATCAAAACCAGGAGTGTCTCCAAAACTCAGAACAGGTGTCAATCTTTCAATTATAGTTTTCTCTGCAAGTTCCTCTCCTGGTTCCACTCCTGGTTTTGGCACACAAACCTGATCAGGGAAAAAACTGCAGTGTGAAATCAGCCTTAAACTCAACCTTTCCAAAACTGAACAACTTCTGCTCCCGCCCTCTGCTAACCTCCCTAAATCTGACATCTCTCTTTTTGTGTGCGGCGACATGATAATGCCTAAGCTGCAGGCTTGCTGCCTGGGTTTTATGTTTGACTCTGATCTTTCCTTCACCCCATATATACAATCTCTCGCCTGCTCTTGCTGCTTGCACCTCAAGAACATCTCTAGAATTTGCCCCTTTCTCACCTTGGAAACCACAAAATCCCTCACTGTGGCCCTGATTCACTGCCACCTTGACTATTGTAATTCTCTTTTAATTGGCCTCCCTTACATTAGACTCTCACCTCTCCAGTCCATACTTAATGCAGCAGCCAGGATCATCTATCTAGCTAACCGTTATTCAGATGCTTCTGCTCTCTCCCAGTCATTGCACTGGCTGCCTATAGGATCCAATTTAAACTGCTTGTTCTAACCCACAAAGCTCTTCAAAGTGCAGCACCACCCTACCTCTCTACCCTCATCTGTGTCTATCACCCCACCCGTTGTCTTTGCTCTGGAAGTGACTTTAGACTCACTTCTCCATTAATCTGAACCTCACACTCCCGGCTCCAAGACTTATCTCGAGCTGCACCAATTCTCTGGAATGCTCTACCCAAGAAATGAGGTCTATCCACAATTTACATAGTTTTAGGCAATCCCTAAAAACACATCTTTTTAGGGCGGCCTATCATCCCTAGTCTACGTCACTTAGACATAGCCTATCCGCTTCACCAGTCTCACATGCATCACAAATAATGATTGGTGGCCACTTATGTTGCTCCTATCTGTTCCCTATCTACTCAAGTTGACTATACCATCATTGTAAATTAGCACCTGTACTTTGCGTCACCGCCACCTCATTGTTAGATTGTTATGTCTGTCATTATTTTGCTTTAATTATTGTATTATCCTTTGTATTGTATTTTGTATTGTATTGTATTTTCTGATAACTGTTTTTTATGATTGTTTGAATATGAACCTCTAAATTGGGAAGCGCTGCGGAATATGTTGGCGCTATATAAATAAAGAATATCATTATTATTATTGATGTGTGTACATTTGCTCTTGAAAAACAATTTCTTTAAATTTGATGACTCCTTTTTCCTGCAGACATGTGGTTGTCCAATGGGGCAAAATTTTCCACCTTCTTGGCTAACCTTTACATGACTGTAGGGGAGATGGAGTATCTATATATATATATTTACACCAGTAGGCTTTGGTGGTAAAGGAGATACATCGACGATGTGATCGTAATCTGGAGCGGATTGTTCGGAGTGTCTCCAGCTGCTGATATTGCATCTTTTGTTTCATATTGCAACAACAATAATATAAATGTTAGGTTTACCTTTGAGGAGCATAGTAGTGTGGTCCATTTCTTATATGCGGTATTGGCAGGCAAAGAGATTATCGGGACAGTGATGATGAGTTTGTATAGGAAGACTGTCTCTGGTAACTCTTTGCTTCACGCCGATAGCTGCCATCCATCCCATACAATCAAAAGCCTGCCCTTTGGTGAATTCATTAGAGCCAAGAGGACATTAAAAGATATTGTATAGACATAGAGAATGGGCTCCATGGTAGGAGCTATAAAAAATGGATGATCGATCATGCCAAAAATATTGTTAGAGCTAAAAACAGAGAGTATTTGCTTCAATGTGATCTCGGGATACCGCGATCTCGGGATAACCATGTACAATGCTGGGTTGGTTATAAAAATAGGGGGAAAGAACTACTTACATTTTCAACACCCTATAGTTCAGATTATCGGTACATAGTTTCTGTGATACATAAATTTGTACCTATGCTAAATCAAGATCCTTCTTTAAGTAAAATACTGAAGTGGGTTTCAGATGTGTCCCTAGAAAAGGGCGAGATCTTGCCAGCTTTATTTCCCCTTGCACATTCCAATCGGGTGAGTGCAAGCAAAAACCGACATGGCTACATTACACAGTTAATGGACAACAACGGTGCGGATTATGTAAATACCTGGTGAAATCTGATTCTTTTAAGAACAGGTGCACGGGCAGGGTTTTTAGGATAAAAAGTTACATCAATTGCACTACCACCTATGTGGTATACATGGCCACTTGCACAGAATGTAATATAGACTGTAGATGTACCAGTCATCCCCAGAAAAACAGATTTCAGAAAATATCACAGCAGCCGATCTATCCACCTTCAGCAGTAAGCGGTCAATCTTGAATTCTTTACTCAGGTTAGGGTTTTTCCTTTCCCGGCGCCCCCCTCCCACCTTTCCTTTCGGATCATATGAATATGTGAATATGTTTATATGCTGTGAGGCACCGCCGGCATGATCCTCATGGCCGGGGTACATCACATGTAGGATCAGAGGATGATCCTGTGCACACTGGCCGGTTTTCCTGTGATGATAATACTGTGTGAACCAACCTGAACACAATGAGGTTTCATGAGACTAATGAGTGGCAGTGAGAGTGGGATGAGATCGAGGAGTCCATGAGGAATAGGATGTAATGAGTGAGTGCTGACAACCCGGAACACAGGGAGTTAACCTGAGCTGTGTGACAGGCTGATTACAAGCAGCTGAGGGTGTGTGTCTATGTGGGAGTGGCTGGCACGATAAGAGCCGGCCACCTGAGTGATTGAGAGATGGATCCTGGAGGCTGAGATTGATTCTGGAAGCTGAGACTGATTCAGATGGAAGCTGAGACCAGCCAAGTGCAGAGCAGTCTGGAGGCTCTGAGTACATGATGGGAGCATGCTAGCTCCATGCCGGTGCCGAGGTCCGTGGTCGTGTCCGCACCTGGAGGGGGAAGCCGTGGTTGACCCGTGGACGCTAGACCGGACGTGGTTCGCCTCACGTCCGGGAAGGAGCCTGTGGCGATGCCTGGTGGAACCTGTGACACAGGTAGCGAGACCCGGATCCATGCCCGGTAAGAAAGCAGTTCCCGAGCGAAAGTGTGAACTGTGCACCTTGTGTGCGTAAATCATATTAGGCGAGTATAGACCGCCCTTGGGACCGACTCAGTGGAGTCCGTTAAAGGTCCTGATGAACCGGAATGTATGTAGCCCTTGGAGGCAATTGTATGTAGTGTGCCAGGCGGGCATAGACCGCCTTTGGGTCCGAGTCAGAGTACTCAGTTAAGGGACCCGATGAACTATGTGTATGAGGGCTTAAGTAATGGCCCTGAATGAGAGATGATGGCCTATATGTAAGACCCATGTATAAAGATGTGGGGAGAGAGTGACCCAGCGAGTATGGATGATGTTGGAGGCGTTCCGTCCTTGGGACGAGAGGGAGGCTTGCCCTGCTGCTTGCAGAGGGTACCTGATCCCTCAACCACGACCTCTAATGGTGTGGGTGTGCCTGTGGTGCCAGACACAGGGGTAATAGGGCTCCTAGTAGGTAACGGATGTAGAGGTTCCCGTGCACTATGGTTTGCCAGTCCCTGTAATGGGCCATGGAGGGGCCACAGTCCATGGATGTGGGCTGTGAGCAGGTGTGTGATCCATGGACGTTTGAATGATGGATCACATACGGTGTGTAAGGACCCGGTCAGGCAGGATTCCTGACTACGGGTGAATGTTGAGTCATCATGCTGGGTGACTAAAGCCAGGCGGCAGGTACCGCTATTGGGACCCACAGGGCCCGTTGAGGCGTATGTAATGAAGGTCAGAAGCAGGGGTTAAAAGGGCTCCTAGAGTGGGGACACCATGGTTGAACCATGTGGAATCTGACCGGGACGTAGGCGGAGATACGTCCTGGAAGGAGCCCCTTGGGGATACATGACATACCCGGTACTCAGGTTGCTCAATTCCTGTTATGAACCCGGAAGGGTCATCATCGTACTGTAACTTATGTATAGTGTAAGTAGGCCGGAGGCCGTAGCCACCCGGGAGCTGTTAGTAGAGCTCCAATGGGGACAGAGTTGGTTACAGGTCCCGGGTTACTATGAGATGTTATGTGCAATATAAGTGTTATGTAATGTTATATGTAAATGTATGATGTGTTTATGTAAAGTGTTTTTAATCAATGTGATATGTGTCAAACATGCTACCCGGGTTATGTTGTTAATATGTGAATATAAACGGGTAGACATTGGTTAAACTTATAAACACGTGTTTGTTGTCGTTTTGCAAGCGGGTTCCCCGGGTGCTACCTCAGATATGGTGGAGAATGCGGGCAAGGTTGCCCGGTGAGGACTGCACCCCAGTTACAAAGGGGGGTTGGTACAGCCGAGGGCTGTGGTGCCGGAGCACCTTATATGGACGATTCTGTTGATGCCCTTTATATGGACTTGGTTGCTATGGGCGACCGCACGACGCACCCTAGCATCAGGCCGGTGACCTGGCGAGGTCACGAAGACGTCGTACTCAAAGTATCGGGCGGCCCTAGGGGTCCCGAAGTCAAAGTCGGCGTGATCAAGGTTCCGGTGGCCCGAGGGGTCACGAAGTTGCCAAGACAACGCCACATCCGGATTCTATGAACTGTGTTTGCCCCTGCTGGTTTAAGCAAGGAGGGGGGAGGTTGGACAGGAGTCACAGGTATACAAACCGAGAGCGGTGCCACAAGGTGTTGTGTGGTGGCCCGGCTCCTATGGCAGTGTGTTCATCCCCCACTGGTCTGAACAAGGAGGGGGGAGGTTAGGACACGGTTTACCGGTGTCCTAGGTGTACAAGCCGGCAGGGTGTGTGACCCTTATTCACAAGCCAGGAGCGACTCTGTCACCCGACTTGTCAGGGCCGTGTGTTTAACCCCTACCCACGGGTGTAAACAAGGAGGGGGGTATGTGAGGCACCGCCGGCATGATCCTCATGGCCGGGGTACATCACATGTAGGATCAGAGGATGATCCTGTGCACACTGGCCGGTTTTCCTGTGATGATAATACTGTGTGAACCAACCTGAACACAATGAGGTTTCATGAGACTAATGAGTGGCAGTGAGAGTGGGATGAGATCGAGGAGTCCATGAGGAATAGGATGTAATGAGTGAGTGCTGACAACCCGGAACACAGGGAGTTAACCTGAGCTGTGTGACAGGCTGATTACAAGCAGCTGAGGGGGTGTGTCTATGTGGGAGTGGCTGGCACGATAAGAGCCGGCCACCTGAGTGATTGAGAGATGGATCCTGGAGGCTGAGATTGATTCTGGAAGCTGAGACTGATTCAGATGGAAGCTGAGACCAGCCAAGTGCAGAGCAGTCTGGAGGCTCTGAGTACATGATGGGAGCATGCTAGCTCCATGCCGGTGCCGAGGTCCGTGGTCGTGTCCGCACCTGGAGGGGGAAGCCGTGGTTGACCATTGGACGCTAGACCGGACGTGGTTCGCCTCACGTCCGGGAAGGAGCCTGTGGCGATGCCTGGTGGAACCTGTGACACAGGTAGCGAGACCCGGATCCGTGCCCGGTAAGAAAGCAGTTCCCGAGCGAAAGTGTGAACTGTGCACCTTGTGTGCGTAAATCATGTTAGGCGAGTATAGACCGCCCTTGGGACCGACTCAGTGGAGTCCGTTAAAGGTCCTGATGAACCGGAATGTATGTAGCCCTTGGAGGCAATTGTATGTAGTGTGCCAGGCGGGCATAGACCGCCTTTGGGTCCGAGTCAGAGTACTCAGTTAAGGGACCCGATGAACTATGTGTATGAGGGCTTAAGTAATGGCCCTGAATGAGAGATGATGGCCTATATGTAAGACCCATGTATAAAGATGTGGGGAGAGAGTGACCCAGCGAGTATGGATGATGTTGGAGGCGTTCCGTCCTTGGGACGAGAGGGAGGCTTGCCCTGCTGCTTGCAGAGGGTACCTGATCCCTCAACCACGACCTCTAATGGTGTGGGTGTGCCTGTGGTGCCAGACACAGGGGTAATAGGGCTCCTAGTAGGTAACGGATGTAGAGGTTCCCGTGCACTATGGTTTGCCAGTCCCTGTAATGGGCCATGGAGGGGCCACAGTCCATGGATGTGGGCTGTGAGCAGGTGTGTGATCCATGGACGTTTGAATGATGGATCACATACGGTGTGTAAGGACCCGGTCAGGCAGGATTCCTGACTACGGGTGAATGTTGAGTCATCATGCTGGGTGACTAAAGCCAGGCGGCAGGTACCGCCATTGGGACCCACAGGGCCCGTTGAGGCGTATGTAATGAAGGTCAGAAGCAGGGGTTAAAAGGGCTCCTAGAGTGGGGACACCATGGTTGAACCATGTGGACTCTGACCGGGACGTAGGCGGAGATACGTCCTGGAAGGAGCCCCTTGGGGATACATGACATACCCGGTACTCAGGTTGCTCAATTCCTGTTATGAACCCGGAAGGGTCATCATCGTACTGTAACTTATGTATAGTGTAAGTAGGCCGGAGGCCGTAGCCACCCGGGAGCTGTTAGTAGAGCTCCAATGGGGACAGAGTTGGTTACAGGTCCCGGGTTACTATGAGATGTTATGTGCAATATAAGTGTTATGTAATGTTATATGTAAATGTATGATGTGTTTATGTAAAGTGTTTTTAATCAATGTGATATGTGTCAAACATGCTACCCGGGTTATGTTGTTAATATGTGAAAATAAACGGGTAGACATTGGTTAAACTTATAAACACGTGTTTGTTGTCGTTTTGCAAGCGGGTTCCCCGGGTGCTACCTCACAATGCTTACATGCATTTTGCACATAATTATAAACATCTTCAACTTTAATTATGTTAGATCTTATGTGTATAATTTAGTGATGTTGATAATGTTATTTATGTATAACAACATTAGCATAAGATCTGTGTTCTCATGTATATTTATTTATCTGCATGTAAACATGTCTTTAATACCCTTGTGATTGAGTTTGTATACAGACGAATTATTGAAATTAACTTCACCTGGTATTAATTATTATTGCTAACGTGTTGTCATTTTATGTATGTACTAGATTAATGCCCGTTGCTATCGCATCGGGAGGATGGTGATGTGATGTTGACTATGTTTTGTGTGACAGTAAGAGCAGCACACCTTGAGCTGGAGATGTGGTGAACAGCCATCCCGCCCATCTCTTTAGCTGTTCACAAAAACTCGTCCCTGTTGTAAAAGAAAATAATATTTCTCAGCAGCTATGCTGCTGGACCTTAACATCCGGGTTCATATCACCAAATAAAAGTATTTGGATGATACACATCTCCCCTCTTATACTAAATGTGTGTTAATCTTAGATTTAGAAATATGTGTAAATGTATCAAACCTATGTATTTATGTAGATAGAATATTTAGATAGTGACCCTCAAGAGGGACAGCATTACTGATGTATGTAAAGTGCTATTGAATTAATAGTACTATATAAAAGAATTAAATTACTATTATAATTATAACCTATAGATGGTAGCCCGATTCTAACGCATCGGGTATTCTAGAATATAGAAATAGAGATTGCATGGGGAAGGCGGTGAGGGCTGAATTGGGAGGAACTTTGAAGAAGGAGCGGCGGGGAAAGGACGGCGTGGCAGGGGGGAGGAGGGAGGATAGAGCAGCAGAGGGGAGGAGGATGGAGGACAGAGCGGCAGAGGGGAGGAGGACAGAGGACGAAGCGGCGGGGTGGGGGAGGACGGAGCAGCACAGGCAGGGGGAGGATGGAGTGGCAAAGTGGAGGAGGACAAAGGAAGGAGGAGGAAGCGGTGGGGTGGGGGAGGATGGAACGGCACAGGCAGGGGGAGGACAGAGTGGCAGGGGGAGGATGAAGCACAGAGCGGCGGGAGGTGGAGGACAGGATGAAGTGGCGGGGTGTGGGGAGGACAGAGCAGCACAGGCAGGGGGAGGATGGACAAAGGAAGGAGGAGGAAGCGGTGTGGGAGGATGGAGTGGCACAGGCAGGGGGAGGACGGAGTAGCAGGGGGAGGACAGAGCAGCAGGGGGAGGACAGAGCGGCAGGGGAAGGACAGAGCAGCAGGGGGAGGACAGAGCGGCACGGGGAGGATGGAGCACAGAGTGGTGGGGGGAGGAGGACGGAGGACGAAGCGGCGGGGTGGGGGAGGCCAGAGCAGCACAGGCAGGGGGAGGACGGAGGATGGAGTGGCGGGGGGGGAGGATAAAGGAAGGAGGAGGAAGCGGTGGGGTGAGGGAGGATGGAGCGGCACAGGAAGGGGGAGGACAGAGCAGCAGGGGGAGGACAGAGCACAGAGCGGCGGGGGGAGAGGAGGACAGAGGATGAAGCGTTGGGGTGGGGGAAGCCGGAGCAGCACAGGCAGGGGGAGGATGGAGTGGCGGAGAGGAGAAGGACAAAGGAAGGAGGAGGAAGCGGTGGAGGAGGATGGAGCAGCACAGGCAGGGGGAGGACAGAGCACAGAGCGGTGGGAGGAGGAGGACAGAGGACAAAGTGGCGGGGTGGGGGAGGATGGAGCAGCACAGGCAAGGAGAGAACGGAGTATGGAGTGGCGGAGAGGAGGAGGACAGAGGAAAAATGAGGAAGCGGTGGGGTGGGGGAAGGTGCAGCGGCACAGGCAGGGGGAGGATGAAGCGGCAGGGGGAGGCCTGAGCACAGAGCTGTATGGGAGAGGAGGATGGAGGACGAAGTGGTGGGGTGGGGGAAGCCGGAGCAGCACAGGCAGGGGGAGGATGGAGCAGCAGGGGGAGGATGGAGCACAAAGCGGCAGGAGAGAGGAGGATGGAGGACAAAGCGGCGGGGTGGGGGAGGCCGGAGCAGCAGAGGCAGGGGGAGGATGGAGTGTTGGATGGGAGGCGGACAAAGGAAGGAAGAGGAAGCGGTGGGGTGGGGGAGGACGGAGCAGCAGGGGGAGGATGGAGCACAGAGCGGCGGGGGGGATGAGGACGGAGGACAAAGCGGTGGGGTGGGGGAGGACGGAGCAGCACAGGCAGGGGGAGGATGGAGGATGGAGTTGTGAAGGGGAGGAGGACAAAGGAAGGAGAAGGAAGCAGTGGAGGAGGATGGAACGGCACAGACAGGGGGAGGGGGGAGGACGGAGCACAGAGCGGTGGGAGGAGGAGGATGGAGCACTGTACGGCTCAGTGGTTAGCAGAGTATACAGGGGCTCAGTGGTTAGCACAGCGCGGTGGCTCAGTGGTTAGCACAGCGCGGTGGCTCAGTGGTTAGCACTGCGCGGTGGCTCAGTGGTTAGCACTGCATGGTTGATCAGTGGTTAGCACTGTGCGGTGGCTCAGTGGTTAGCACTGTGCAGTGGCTCATTGGTTAGCACTGTGCAGTGGTTAGCACTGCGCGGTGGCTCAGTGGTTAGCACTGCGCGGTAGCTCAGTGGTTAGCAAAGTATGGTCGCTCAGTGCTTAGCACTGTACTGTGGCTGTGTTTAGCACTGTACAGTGGCTCAGTGGTTAGCAGTGAGGGCAGTGGGCAGAGTGGTCAGCGCAGCAGCGCTGTGGGCAGAGTGGTCAGCGCAGCAGCGCGGTGGGCAGAGTGGTCAGCGCAGCAGCGCGGTGGGCAGAGTGGTCAGCGCAGCAGTGCGGTGGGCAGAGTAGTCAGCGCAGCAGCATGGTGGGCAGAGTGGTCAGCGCAGCAGCGCAGTGGCCAGAGTGGTCAGCGCAGTAGCGGTGGGCAGAGTGGTCAGTGCAGCAGCGAGGTGGGCAGAGTGGTCAGCGCAGCAGTGGGGTGGCCAGAGTGGTCAGCGCAGCAGCGCAGTGGCCAGAGTGGTCAGCGCAGTAGCGCAGTGGGCAGAGTGGTCAGCGCGGTGGGCAGAGTGGTCAGCGCAGCAGAGCGGTGGGCAGTGGTCAGCGCAGCAGCGCGGTGGGCAGTGGTAAGTGCAGCAGCGTGGCAGACAGAGTGGTCAGCGCAGCAGTGCGTTGGGCAGAGTGTTCAGCGCAGCAGCGTGGTGGGCAGAGTGGTCAGTGCAGCAAAACGGTGAGCAGAGTGGTCAGAGCAGCAGCGTAGTGGGCAGAGTGGTCAGTGCAGCATCGCGGTGGCCAGAGTGGTCAGTGGAGCAGCGTGGTGGGCAGAGTGGTCAGCGCAGCAGCACAGTGGACAGAGTGGTCAGAGCAGCAGCGTGGTGGGCAGAGTGGTCAACGCAGCAGCGCGGTGGCCAGAGTGGTCAGCGCAGCAGTGCGGTGGGCAGTGGTCAGCGCGGTGGGCAGAGTGGGCAGTGCAGCAGCGCGGTGGACAGAGTGGTCAGCGTAGCAGCGTGGTGGGCAGAGTGATCAGCGCAGCAGCGCGGTGGACAGAGTGGTCAGCACAGCAGCGCGGTGGGCAGTGGTCAGGGCAGTAGCGCGGTGGGCAGAGTGGTCAGCACAGCAGCACGGTGGACAGAGTGTTCAGTGCAATAGTGAGGTGGGCAGAGTGGTAAGCACAGCAGCATGGTGGGCAGAGTGGTCAGTGCAGCAGCACGGTGGGCAGTGGTCAGCACAGCAGCGTGGTGGGCAGAGTAGTCAGCGCAGCAGCGCGGTGGGCAGTGGTCAGCACAGCAGCGCGGTGGGCAGAGTGGTCAGCAGAGTGGTCAGCGCAGCAGCGCGGTGGGCAGAGTGGTCAGCGCAGCAGCGAGGTGGGCAGTGGTCAGCACAGCAGCACGGTGGGCAGAGTCGTCAGCGCAGCAGCGCGGTGGGCAGTGGTCAGCACAGCAGCGCGGTGGGCAGAGTAGTCAGCGCAGCAGCGCGGTGAGCAGTGGTCAGCACAGCAGTGCGGTGGGCAGAGTCGTCAGTGCAGCAGTGCGGTGGCCAGAGTGGTCAGCGCAGCAGCGCGGTGGGCAGAGTGGTCAGCAGAGTGGTCAGCGCAGCAGCACGGTGGGCAGAGTGGTCAGCGCAGCAGTGAGGTGGGCAGAGCGGTCAGCTCCCCTCCCTCTGCCCCCCCCCCCACTCCCCGCAGCCCCCACTCCCCCTGCCCCCCCCCCCCCCCGCTTCTCAATGCTGATAAAAATAAAAAATCCCAAAAGGATACTCACCCCCCGCAGCCACGCGCTCCACCTGTCTTCAATCTCCCAGGACAGGACCTGTCACTGCATGGGGAACTGATCAGCTGATCGGTCACATGGCCGCAGTTAGCCGTTTCCCCTTGTAACACACTTTTTTTTGTACAGGCATTTCAGCCATGCTTCTACCGAGCGGCGGTTGGTCGGTGGCGCTTGTCCCCTTTCCCGTTCCCACATCTCTTGGTCATACCACGTGTAAGGTCCCTGCGATCAACTCCAGACAGCTCCGTGTGCCCCTTGTGATTGGTTGAGCGTTTTGGAATAAGGAGGCATGGTCTAGTGGGAAGATGCACCATTTTACCAGCTTAGTGCAGTGGCTGCTTTTTGCATCCTTTTTGGACTCGGTGAGTGAAATGCTTAGACTGAAGGTGTACATGTTTAACTAGCTAGTGCCATATAGCAGTAACATTGGAGCTGCCCAGAGGTTTGTAAGCGTGTTCCAGAGATAATAGGTTGTCAAAGAGTGCCTGCCTCTTGTGGATTTTCAAGTGTAAAACAGGCACCCAATCCAATTTTAGTTAATTAGCTTTATTTTTCTTGCAAAAGATCACATGTAATTAAAAGGCATGGTAGCGGGCACACAGACCCCGTCAGACGCGTTTCGGTAAAAAAACCTTTCTCAATGACAATTACTTGACAAACTGACACACAATCTATCTGATATAATAATTGCCTAAGTCAGCTTCCGTCCGTTTCTGTTCGAAATGACATCAGATCCGGACTGAAGCTGGCTGTACACCCATTAAGGGTGTACCAAGAAGGCCGACCGTTAGCTCGAGCGGGGCTAATACTGCCCCACTCTCGCCATCGGCGGCCTCTCCAGCGCCCCACACCCTCCTGCCCCTCCTGTGCCCCCGCTCTTCCTGCCCCCCTCGCTCCCCGCTGCCCCCCATGCTCCCCGCGGGCCCCCCCTCACTCCCTGTGGCCCCCCCATGCTCCCTGCGACCCCCCCCTCACTCCCTGTAACCCCCCCCCTCTGTCCCACTGCTCCCTGCGGCCCCCACTCCCCCTTCCCCCCCCCGTTCCTGGTGAGAAAAATAAAAATCCCATAGGGATATTCACCTTCCGCAGCCACACGTTCCACCTGTCTTCTACCGCCCAGGACAGGACCTGTCGTTGCCTGGGAAACTGATCAGCTGATCGGTCACATGACCGCTAACTGCGGTCATGTGACCGATCAGCTGATCGGTTACCCACGCAACGACAGGTCCTGTCCTGGGAGATTGAAGACAGGTGGAGCGCGCGGCTGCGGGGGGTGAGTATCCTTATGGGATTTTTTATTTTTATCAGCATTGAGGAGCGGGGGGGGCAGGGGAGTGGGCAGAGTGGTCAGAGCAGCAGCGCGGTGGGCAGAGGTGGTCAGCGTAGCAGCGCGGTGGGCAGAGTGGTCAGCGTAGCAGCGCGGTGGGCAGAGTGGTCAGCGCAGCAGCGCGGTGGGCAGAGTGGTCAGTGCAGCAGTGAGGTGGGCGGAGTGGTCAGTGCAGCAGCGCGTTGGGCAGAGTGTTCAGCGCAGCAGCGTGGTGGGCAGAGTGGTCAGCGCAGCAGCACGGTGGACAGGCCTAACAGAATATTTTTATGGGAAACTGAAGATTTTAGATTCACAGCTTACAGGAAAGAAAGTGACTTTTTAGGGGAAACCTGAAGTATTTGAGATTCACAGGTTACAGGCAGAAGAGTATCTTTCTAGGGAAAACTGAATGATTTCAGAACCACAGGTTACAGGCAAAAAATTGCCTTTTTAGGGGAAACTGAAGGATCAGAATTCACAGGTTACCTGTCAAACAGAGTCTTTTTAGGGGAAAGTGAAGGATTTGAGATTCACAGGTTACAGGCCAAACAGAGCCTTTTCAGGGGAAACTGAAGAATTTCAGATTCACAGGATACAGGCAAAAAAGTGCCTTTTTGAGGTGAGGCGCCCCAGCGGTCTGGTTGCCACACAGGTACTGCACCTAAGTCATAGGTGTGGTATCCCACAGCCAGGTCAATAGATCTTGGTTGACCCTATTCAGAAAGGGCCTCATTTTCAGGCTGAAAGAGGGAGTAGGTAGAAGGGAGTAGGTAGAGGGGGTGGGGTAAGAAAGTTGGAGACAGACAGATAAGAAGACACTGGAGAGAGCTGTGAGGAACACCTAGGGGAATGTATCTCTAGGGGAGGCTCACGCCAATGAAGTGGGACAGAGAGAAGGTTGCCACGAAGCCCTGGCTGGAGGGACCCCATTCCTGCAATCGCCCCTGAGGGCATATCTGGTGGAGCTAGGTTGCAAGAGGGGACCGGCCTCGATCTAGCAACACACTTTAAGTCTGACTAGGAAAATCGGAGGCCGCTGCAGCTGCATGGGCATTGGCCACTAACTGTGCACATTCTGCGAAACAGTGGCTATGTCTAGGGTCAGGGGACATTTTGCCTGTTTCCCAACAAGGCCCAAAGCCACCTGCTTGGGACATTGTACACGAAGACACAGGGCAGGAGAAGAGAGTAGCCAGCATAGGGAGTCGACCAGGAGAGGTTTACGACAGGGTGTCTGGGTTAATTGACCCCAAGTTGCCTGGGACTTGACTAGACTGGTGACCCGGAGGACACGGTACCCCGCTGGACTGGATTGCTAAATTGAACTTTGAGTAAACGCTTGAGAACTGCAGTCCCAGTGTCCTCCTGTTATTTTGTGCCTCCTCCCTGCCACCCATTGCACCCCAATGACCATCATCATCTCAATAGACTTTCTCACACTAGCCCTGGGGCCTCGCTCCACCTGTCGGTAGTGATACCATCCTGGCTGCTGCCCCATCTGCCCCAGCGGTGCCAAATCGGCAGCATCAGCCATCCCTGGCCGAGTACCACAGGTGGCATCATGAAAAGACTATTATTATCCCCTCCTATATATACCCCCATCACTGCACAGCCAGGGCCAAAGAGCTGGACCACAGCCACTGTAACCTCCCAAGGAATCAGCCTGCCCAGCTACTGAGTACCCCCCGGCCCTTGCGGCCATTGCATAGGGGAAACCGAAAGATTTGAGATTCATAGGTAAAAAAAGTGTCTTTTTAGGGGAAATTGATGGATTTCAGAATGACAGGATACAGGCAAAAAGTGCCTTTTTAGGGGAAATTGATGGATTTCAGAATGACAGGATACAGGCAAAAAAGTGCCTTTTGAGATGAAACAGATGGATTTCAGAATGACAGGAGACAGGCAAAAAAGTGCCTTTTAAGGGAAACTAGAATTTGAGATTCACAGGTTACAGGCAAAAAAGTGCTTTTTAGGGGAAACAAGGATTTTAGAAGACAGCATATGGGGGGAGACAGCACCCTGGGGGGAGAGACAGCACCCAGGGTGGTGAGATAGCACACTTGGGGGAGAGACAGCACACTGAGGAGAGAGACGGCACACTGGAGAAGAGTGCACGGGGGAGACATAGCACACCAGAGGGGAGCTCAAAGGGGAAGAGAGAGCGCACAGCAGAGAGATGGCTCAAAGGAGAGGGCACATGAGAGAAGAGCTATTGCCCATGTAACGAAGTCCCCAAGGGGTACGCAAGAGGTTTTTAGAGTAGTCAGGGACCCATCAGATTTAAGGTAACATTGCCATGGTTGATGGGCCGGCATTTATTGGCCAATACATGCGCTTATGAGATAAGTATACGTTTATATAAAAAAAAATAAAAAACATTTTCCATCTGACTTTTTTGAAAAATCTTTCTAGTTCTTATTTTTTCTAAAAAAACACCCATTGGCACCATCTAATAACATCATTGTTTGCATATGATTGGCACTAACAATTTGCTGCTATAATTATTTTCATATATATATATCAAATAATAGCAGGAGTGCAATTCCAGCAGTGGAGCCAGCCTGTTCCACACACAATAAATGGAGAAAAAACATCACTTCCTTTATCCCCTTCAGGACCAAGCCTATTTTGACCCTAAAGACCTTGGCATTTTTTGAAATTCTGACCAGTGTCCCTTTATGAGGTTATAACTCTGGAACACTTCAACCGATCCTAGCTATTCTGAGATTGTTTTTTCGTGACATATTGGGCTTCATGCTAGTATTAAATTTAGGTCGATAATTTTTGCATTTATTTGTGAAAAAATCAAAAATATGGCAAAAAGTTTGAAAATTTTGCAATTTTCAAATTTTGAATTTTTTTTCTGCTAAACCAGAGAGTTATGTGACACAGAATAGTTATTAAATAATATTTCCCACATGTCTACTTCACATCAGCACAATTTTGGAAAAAAAAATTTTTTTGTTAGGAAGTTATAAGGGTTCAAAGTTCATGAGCAATTTTTCATTTTTCAACCAAAATTTACAAAACCATTTTTTTTTAGTGACCACATCACATTTGAAGACTCTTTGAGGGGTGTACATGACAGAAAACACCCAAAAGTGACACCATTCAAAAATTGCACCCCTCAAGCTACTCAAAACTACATTCAACAAGATTATTAACCCTTCAGGTGGTTCACAGGAACTAAAGCAAAGTGGAAACAAAAAATGGATATTTTAAATTTTTTTTATCAAAAATGTTCTTTTAGCCTCAATTCTTTCATTTTTACATGGGCAACAGGATAAAATGGATCTTAAAATGTGTTGTGCAATTTCTCCCGAGTACACTGATACCTCATATGTGGTCATAAACCACTGTTTGGGTGCACAGCAGGGCTCAGAAGGGAAGGAGCGCAATTTGAATTTTGGAGCTAATTTTACATTCAAAAAGTGAAATGGTGTTCCTTCCCTTCTGAGCCCTGCCGTGCGCCCAAACAGTGGTTTATGACCGCATGTGAGGTATCGATGTACTCAGGAGAAATTGCCCAACAAACGTTAGGATGAATTTTATCCTGTTGCCCATGTGAAAATGAAAAAATTTAGGCTAAAAGAAAATTATTGTGAAAAAAAAATACATTTTCATTTTCACAGATCAATTTGTAAAGCACCTGGGGGATCAAAATGCTCACTACCCATCTAGATAAGTTTCCTGGGGGGTCTAGTTTCCAAAATGGTGTCACTTGTAGGGGAGCTCCAATGTTTAGGCACTCAGGGGCTCTCCAAATGTAAGATGGTGTCCGCTAACAATTTGAGCTGATTTCCATTCAAATTGTTAGCGGACACCATGTCGCGTTTGGAGAGCCCCTGTGTGCCTAAACATTGGAGCTCCCCCACAAGTGACCCCATTTTGGAAACTAGAGCCCCCAGGAAACCAATCTAGATGGGTAGTGAGCATTTTGAACCTCCAGGTGCTTCACAAATTCATCCGTAAAAATGAAAAAGTACATTTTTTTCCACAAAAATTTTCTTTTTTCATTTTTACAGATTAATTTGTGAAGCACCGGGGCATTCAAAATACTCACCACCCATCTAGATAAGTTTCCTGGGGGGGTCTAGTTTCCAAAATGGGGTCACTTGTAGGGGAGCTCCAATGTTTAGGCACACAGGGGCTCTCCAAATGCGACATGGTGTCCGCTAACAATTTGAGCTGATTTCCATTCAAATTGTTAGCGGACACCATGCCCCTGTGCGCCTAAACATTAGAGCTCTCCCCACAAGTGACCCCATTATGGAAACTAGATCCCGAGGGAACGTATCTAGATGCATAGTGAGCATTTTGAACCCGCAGGTGCTTCAGAAATTGATCTGTAAAAATGAAAAAGTACTTTTTTTCCACAAAATGTTTTTTTTTTCATTAATTTGTGAAGCACCTGGGGGTTCAATATGCTCACCACCCATCTAGATAAGTTTCCTGGGGGGTCTAGTTTCCAAAATGGGGTCACTTGTAGGGGAGCTCCAATATTTAGGCACACAGGGGCTCTCCAAATGCGACATGGTGTCCGCTAACAATTTGAGCTGATTTCCATTCAAATTGTTAGCGGACACCATGCCCCTGTGCGCCTAAACATTAGAGCTCCCCCACAAGTGACCCCATTATGGAAACTAGATCCCCAGGGAACGTATCTAGATGCATAGTGAGCATTTTGAACCCGCAGGTGCTTCACAAATTGATCTGTAAAAATGAAAAAAGTACTTTTTTTCCACAAAATGTTTTTTTTTTTCATTAATTTGTGAAGCACCTGGGGGTTTAATATGCTCACTACCCATCTAGATAAGTTCCCTGGGGGGTCTAGTTTCCAAAATGGGTCACTTGTAGGGGAGCTCCAATGTTTAGGCACACAGGAGCTCACCAAACACGACATGGTGTCCGCTAACAATTTGAGCTGATTTCGATTCAAATTGTTAGCGGACACCATGTCACGTTTGGAGAGCCCCTGTGTGCCTAAACATTGGAGCTCCCCCACAAGTGACCCCATTTTGGAAACTAGACCCCCCAGGGAACTTATCTAGATGGGTGTTGAGCATTTTGAACTCCACAGTGCTTCACAAATTAATCTGTAAAAATGAAAAAAGAAAGTTTTTGGGGAAATAAAAGTACTTTTTCATTTTACGGATTAATTTGTGAAGCACCTGGGGTTTAAAATGCTCACCCACCCATCTAGATAAGTTCCCTGGGGGCTCTGGTTTCCAAAATGGGGTCACTTGTGGGGGAGCTCCAATGTTTAGGCACACAGGGTCTCTCCAAATGTAAGATGGTGTCCGCTAACAATTTGAGCTGATTTCCATTCAAATTGTTATGGACACCATGCCACATTTGGAGAGCCCCTGTGCGCCTAAACATTAGAGCTCCCCCACAAGTGACCCCATTTTGGAAACTAGACCCCCAGGGAACGTATCTAGATGCAGTGAGCATTTTGAACCCCCAGGTGCTTCACAAATTGATCTGTAAAAATGAAAAAGTACTTTTTTCCACAAAATGTTTTTTTTTTCATTTGTGAAGCACCTGGGGGTTCAATATGCTCACTACCCATCTAGATAGTTCCCTGGGGGATCTAGTTTCCAAAATGGGGTCACTTGTAGGGGAGCTCCAAGTTTAGGCACACAGGGGCTCTCCAAATGCAACATGGTGTCCGCTAACAATTTGAGCTGATTTTCCATTCAAATAGTTAGCGGACACCATGTCACGTTTGGAGAGCCCCTGTGTGCCTAAACATTGGAGCTCCCCCATAAGTGACCCCATTTTGGAAACTAGACCCCCAAGGAACTTATCTAGATGCATAGTGAGCACTTTGAACCCCCAAGTGCTTCACAAATTGATCCGTAGGAAAATGAAAAAGTACTTTTTTTTCCACAAAAAAAATATTTTTTCATTTTTGCGGATCAATTTGGAAGCACCTGGGGGTTCAAAGTGCTCACTATGCATCTAGATACGTTCCTTGGGGGGTCTAGTTTCCAAAATGTGGTCACTTGTGGGGAGCTCCAATTTTAGGCATACAGGGGCTCTCCATACGTGACATGGTGTCCACTAACATATGGAATTATCAGCGGACACCATGTTGCATATGGACAGCCTCTGTGTAACTAAACATTAGAGAGCGCCCACAAGTGACCCCATTTTGGAAACTAGGCCCCCCAAGGAATGTATCTAGATCATAGTGAGCACTTTGAACCCCCAGGTGCTTCACAAATGGGAGGATTGTAAAGACATACTGATAGAATGTTTAGATTGTGAGCTCCAAGAGAGACAGCATTACTGATGTATGTAAAGTGCTATGGAATTAATAGCGCTATATAAATGAATAAATATTATTTATTATTATTATTATATATATAATATAGATATATATTTATTTGTATAGATAGAGAGAGAGAGAGAGAGGAGAATGCCAGACAGCACTTCCTTCAACCTTTCAGCCCAGGTGCAACTCAATATAACTTGATTACATATACATTACAGACCAAAAGTTCATGACTATGAAAATTGTAGGTTCACACTGAAGGCATAAACTATGAATTAACACATGTGGAATTATATACTTAAAAAAGTGTGAAACAACTGAGAATATGTCTTATATTCTAGGTTCTTCAAAGTAGCCACCTTTTGCTTTGATTACTGCTTTTGCACACTCTTGGCATTCTCTTGATGACCTTCAAGAGGTAGTCACCGGAAATGGTTTTCACATCACAGGTGTGCCCTGCCAGGTGGGATTTCTTGCTTATTAATGGGGTTTGGACCATCAGTTGTGTTGTGCAGAAGTCTGGTGGATACATAGCTGATAATCCTACTGAATAGACTGTTAGAATTTGTATTATGGCAAGAAATAGGCAGCTAAGAAAAACGAGTGGCCATCATTACTTCAAGAAATGAAAGTCAGTCAGTCCAAAAAATTGAGAAAACTTGGGAAACGATGGACTCTACATGCCTGGTTCCCACCGTGAAGCATGGAGGAGAGCTGTGATGGTGTGGGGGTGCTTTGCTGCTGTGAAGCTCATCAAGAGAATGCCAAGAGTGTGCAAAGCAGTAATCAAAGCAAAAGGTGGCTACTTTGAAGAACCCAGAATATAAACATATTTTCAGTTGTTTCACACTTTTTTGTTAAGTATATAATTCCACATGTGTTAATTCATAGTTTTGATGCCTTCAGTGTGAATCTACAATTTTCATACTCATGATAAAAAAAAAAACTCTTTGAATTAGAAGGTGTGGGCCAAACTTTTGGTCTGTAATGTATATATCAAATAATAGCAGCACACTGGTCAAGGCTATCACAGGCAAAAATTGATGTTCCTAGATGTTGTTAATAGATGTTTTTGAGAAAAGCTAAAAACTAAAAAGTGTTTTAAAAAAAACTCAGATGTAAAAAAAATCTTTAAAATTTTTTTTTTTTGTTTAAGGTTCTTAGGGCATGCATTGGCCCATATATGCCTGCCCTTCAATCAACAGCAAGGTGACCTTAATTCTGAAGGGTCCTGTCTAAAATAAAAGCCTCTCTCGTACCCTAGGGGCCCTTCTGTTACAATGAACAGTAGCAGGATACATAACCTCTTCAAATGGCCCCCGTGGCTCTGTAAGGGAGGCCAGGAGTGCAATTCAGCAGGGAGCCAGTTTGTTCCAAAACACATTAAATCGAGAAAAAAAGCCAGACGGACACTTCCTTTAAAACCTTTCAGCCCAGGTGCAACTCTTATATTACATATAATATACATATTACATATATAAATCAAATAATAGCACACACTGGTCAAGCCAATCACATGCAAAAACTGTCCCCTTTGCCGTTGGTTGAAGGCGGCATATATTGGCCCCAATGCATGCCCTAAGAACATGAAAACAAAAAATTTTTCCATCAAAGTTTTTGAAAAAAATGTTTAGTTTTTATTTTTTCTCACTCAAACATCTATTAAAAACATCTAGGAACATCAGTTTTTTGCATGTGATTGGCTTGACCAGTGTCCCTGCTATTATTTGATGTATTATAGGGTAATCCATTATATAGAGTTGCACCTGGGCTGAAAGGTTAACCCCTTCCCGACCTATGACTCGTGGACGTCTAGAAGTCTGTGCCTTCCCGACCAATTCGCCCTCAAACGTCAGGGCGGATCGGTCCCGGGCACCGGATGGGGCCTTTGACATGTCACGGTGCTGGCGGAACATGAGGACCTGTACTTGTCCTGGGGGTGGCTTCCCCCCCAGGCTGAAATCGCTTTTGATTGGCATTTTTAAAACTGAACTACCAATCAGAGCGATTTCCCCTTCCAAACTGATTGTATTTCTCCTATCGGGTTTTTTGGGGGGGTGGGTGCGGGGGTTGCCCTCCCCCTCCCACCCCCCCCCCCACTCCCAAGTTAAAAACCCCCGTCCCCTTTCCCGGGCTGCAACCGACCCACCACCGATCTCCTCTGTGACCCCTCCCGCATGCTGGCGCAGGCACCGGCGTGGTCTGGCGCTGGTGCGGGCACCGGTGCAGTCTGGCGCCGACATTGGCCACGGTGTCGGCGGGTGCCTAGTGCCCCTCAACCCTCCTGCCCCGGTTTCCTCCCCAGCGACCACTCTCCCCCACCCCCCGTGCCCCCCTCTCACCCCCCTACGTCGTCCTCCGTGGTGCCCTGCCTTCCCCTCGTGTGGCGCTCCCCCTCTTCTCCCAGGCTCCTCCTCCCCCACCAGGGGGTCTTGAGAGAGAGGTAATATGTATGTATGTGTGTGTGTGTACGTGTACAGGGGTGGATGGATGAGCGCATAGGTACATGCATGGGTACGTGCAGGGGCGCATGGGTGCTGCACGGGTGCTGGATGCGTGCATGGCGCATGGGTGCATGCATGGGTGCATGGTCTGAAATGGGTACATGATGGTGCGTGGGCGCATGGGTGCAAAGATGGAGGGGTGCGGGGATGGATTGGCGCATGGGTGCGTGCATGCGTGGAGGGATGGGCATATGGGTGCGTGGAGGGATGGTACATGGTGCGTGCATGGATGCATGGATGGATGGGTGCATGGGTGGAGGATGGTCGCATAGGTGCAGCAAGGAATCAAGTGCCCCCTCTTGTTGTATCTCTGGGGTCAGAGTCAGGGTGCACGGTACGGCAGATCATTGCCATACATTTGCACCATGACGACAAATGGGAGGAAACCGGAGTGCCCGGGGAGGAAACCCACGGCAGCCCAAGGGGGAGAACAACAAAACTCCCTTGCGATGTTGTCCTTAGTGTCCTTGGTGGGAATTGAACCCAGGACCTCAGGACCCCAGCGCTGCTAAGGCTACAGTGCTAACCATACAGTTGTGCCAAAAGTATTGACACCCCCTGCAATTCTGTCAGATAATACTCATTTTTTCTTCCTGAAAATGATTGCAATCACAAATTCTTTGGTATTATTATCTTCATTTAATTTGTCTTCAATGAAAAAACACAAAAAGAATTGTCCTAAAGCCAAATTGGATATAATTCCACACCAAACAAAAAAAAAGGGGGTGGGCAAAAGTATTGGCACTGTTCATGTGATCTTCTCTAAAATTTTTGTAATTAACAGCACCTGTAAATTAAACCCGGGCACCTAACAGGTGTTGGCATTAACAAAAACACACTTGCAGCCAGTTGATATGGCCGCGTCATAAAGGTGGGGGCTCCGGTATGACGTGTTTTAGCCCCGCCCCCTTTCAGACGCAGCCAGGCTCTTAGCAAGCTGAGAGGGGCGGCATAATTACAAGGGAGCAGCAGACAGGCCCCCTATTGCGGCTTCTTCAGAAACAGAGAACTCACATAGGACAGTGAATAAAACCTTTCTCTACTGTAGAAAATCGATTTTTTTTTTGCAAAAGGGGATGGCCCAGAAATTATAAGAGGGGTGCAGGGACAGGTATAAAGATGCGGGGGGTCAGTTTTTTGAAAGGGCAGGATCACTTTAAATGATGAGAAACATACTCTCATCAATCTGGCTCCAACTTTCTCTGATTGCTGTTGCCAGATCAGCTTTGCAGTAGAACTGTGTCATGGACCATTTTCTTCAACTTCCAAAGATTTTTAATTGATTGAAAAACCAGACTATTTGCAGGCCATGACATTGACCTTATGTGTATTCTTTAAAGGAATGTTTTCACAGTTTTTGCTCTATGGCAGAAGCATTATCATCTTGATAAATGATTTCGTCATCTCCAAAAAATCCTTTCAATTGATGGGATTAGAAGTGTCCCCAAATTATCAATGAAACTTTTGGCATTTTTGAAGATGTAATGACAGCCATCTCCCAAGTGCCTTTACCTGACATGCAGCCCCATATCATCAATGACTGTGGAATGTTTTTTTGGCAGTCATCTTTAAAAAATCTCATTGGAACGACACCAAAACAAAAGTTCCAGCATCATCACCTTGCACATGCAGATTCATGATTCATCACTGAATATGACTTTCACCAGTCATCCACATTCCCCGATTGCTTTTTCTTAGTCATTGTAACCTTGTTTTTTTCTTTTAAGGGGTTAATGATGGCGATTGTTTAGCTTTTCTGTATGAAAAACCCATTTCCATTAGGCATTTCTTACAGTTCGGTCACAGACATTGACTCCATTTTCCTCCCATTCATTCCTTGTTTGTTTTGTCGTGAATTTTTTTGTTTTGGAAACATATTGCTTTAAGTTTCCAGTCTTGACGCTTTTGATGTTTTTTCCTTGGTCTACCAGTATGTTTCCCTTTAGCAACCTTCCCATGTTGCTTGTATTTAGCCCAATTTTTAGACACAGCTGACTGTGAACAACCAACATCTTTTGCAACATTGCATGTTGATTTACCCTCTTTTAAGAGTTTGATAATCCTCTCCTTAGTTTCAATTGAAAAATCCTCGTGTTGGAGCCATGATTCATGTCAGTCCACTTGGTGCAACAGCATTCCAAGGGTTGATCACTCCTTTTTAGATGCAGTCTAACAAGCAGATCTTTTTTGATGCAGGTGTTATTTTTTTGGGAATAAAAATTTACAGGATGATTCCAAAATTTTTTCCTCAGAATTGAGTGATTCCATAATTTTTCCTTCTGCTTGGTCTACAAAAGTAACCGTTCGGGGCTAGCACTTTTTTTGCAAGATCTCCTTAAGTGTTTCTTCAAGGTAGAGAGTTGCCACTTGAAGTGACTTTAGTTTTGTGCCATGTCTGTGATCTGCTTTTTTTCTACAAAATTAAAAACTGAATGGACATCCTCCGAGCCATTATATATATATATATATATATATAATACCGTATATACTCGTGTATAAGCCACCCGTGTATAAGCCGACCCCCCTACTTTTGCCCCCAAAACCTGGGAAAACCTATTGACTCGTGAAATAAGCCGAGGGGGACTCCAGCACAGGTAAAACACCCCCCAGCAGTGTGGTATATACGGGCAGCAGCCCCCGCAGGGGTGGTATATACAGGCAGCAGCCCCCAGCAGTGAGGTATATACAGGCAGCAGCCCCCAGCAGTGTGGTAAAACAGGCAGCAGCCCCCAGCATGTGGTATATACAGGCAGCAGCCCCCAAGCAGTGTGGTATATACAGGCAGCAGCCCCCAGCATGTGGTATAACAGGCAGCAGCCCCCAGCAGTGTGGATTTACAGGCAGCACCCCCAGCATGTGGTATATACAGGCAGCAGCCCCCAGCAGTGTGTATATACAGGCAGCAGCCCCCAGCAGTGAGGTATATACAGGCAGCAGCCCCCAGCATGTGGTATATCGGGCAGCAGCCCCCAGCCAGTGTGGTATATACAGGCAGCAGCCCCCACAGTGTGGTATATACAGGCCCCCCCGATTACCCACCCCCGTAGTTTATGCAGGCCCCCGATCCCCCCCCCCCTTAGTATATACAGGCCCCCCGAATCCCACCCTCTATGTAGTATATACAGGCCCCCCCGCGCTCTATATACAGGCCCCCGGTTGCAGCCACAAGACCTGTAAGAAATCGCTTTCATACTTACCCTCCTCACTGTCATCGCGCGTCCCGTCCCCCTTCCAGCTTCTTTCCCGGCGCATCCACAATGACGTCATTGTGGGACGCGCCGGGTACAAGCGGAAGGAGACCGAGGAGCGCGGAAACAGCGAGGAGGGTAAGTATGAAAGCGATTCTCTTACAGGTGTGGCGCAACCGGGGCCTGTATATAGAGCGCGGGGGGCCTGAAAATACTACATAGAGGGGGGGAATCGGGGGGCCTGTATATATACGGGGGGGGGGGTCGGTGGGCCCGCAAAAAACTACGGGGGGCCTGTATATACTAACGGGCGGGGGGATCGGGGGCCTGTATAAACTACGGGGGGGGGGGGATCGGGGGGCCTGTATAAACTTCTGGGGAGAGCAATGTAATATGCACGGCTCCCCCTGCCGCTGATGGACAGGGGGAAAGCCGTGCATATTGCATTTCACTAATGGGCGGCCCCACGTGACCCGGCCCTCATAGTGCAGCCCCCCCCTGCCTCCTCCAGCCCCCGGACACCCCGGCCCCCCCCCCCCTCACTGTAAAAGTGACTCGTGTATAAGCCGAGGGGGCACTTTTCACACAATTTTTGTGCTGAAAAACTCGGCTTATACACGAGTATAAAACGGTAATCTATTATAAAATTGCCGTAGCGACTTCCCGGAGCGGCGCTGCTTCCGGTGGGGTTGGTTAGCGAGTCCGAGGGGCTTCTCCTGGACTCTCCCCCGTGGCCGCGTAGCGGCCAAGGGGACTCACGAAGCAATGCCCGCAAAGCGGGCATTGCGAGTCGTTGCAGCATCGCGAAGCAATGCCCGCGAAGCGGGCATTGCGATCGCTGCCACCCACCAACCAAGCCACAGAAGCCTCTACTACTCTACGTACACCCCCTATAGTATACTACAGTCCCATGCCCATAACGCCATGGGACTGTAGTATACCATCGCGTTGTACACACAGCCTCCTGCCGCCTTACACACACCCCCCCCCAACCAAGACACGAAGTCCCTACTACAAGACACACAATCCCCCACTAAGCCCCTACTACTCTACTCTAACACCGCTATAGTATACTACAGTCCCCATGACCATAACGCCATGGGACTGTAGTATACCACCCGCGCTGTACACTACACTCTCCTGCCGCCTTACACTAAGCCCCGACCCCCACATCTATGCCCGCCGCTGTCGCTAACACCCCGCCCACCCCTATACCCTAACCCCGACCCATCTACCCGCCGCAAGCCCCGACCCCCCCATCTATGCCCCCGCTGTCGCTAACACCGCCGAACCCCTAAAATCCTAACCCCGACCCGCCCCATCTATGCCCGCCGCTGTCGGCTAACACCCGCCGCACCCCATAGCCTAGCCCCGACCCGCACCATCTATGCCCCCGCAAAGGGCCCCCGACCCCCCCCATCTATGCCTGCCGCTAAGCCCCGACCCGCCCCATCTATGCCCGCCGCTAAGCCCCGACCCCCCCATCTATGCCCGCCGCTGTCGCAAACACCGCCGAACCCCTATATCCAAGCCCCGACCCCCCCCCATCTATGCCCGCCGCTGTCGCTAACACCGCCGCACCCCTATAGCCTTAGCCTCGACCCGCACCATCTATGCCCGCCGCTAAGCCCCGACCCCCCCACTATTCCCGCCGCTGTCGCTAACACCTATAGCCTTAGCCCCCCACCCCACCATCTATGCCCCCCGTAAGCCCCCACCCCCGCCCATCTATGCCCGCCCTGTCGCAACCACCGCCGCACCCCTACACCCCTAACCCCGCCCCCCCATCTAGCCCGCCGCTGTCCGCTAACACCCCCCGCACCCCTATAGCCTTAGCCCCGACCCGCACCATCTAGCCCGCCGCTAAGCCCCGACCCGCCCCATCTATGCCCCCGCTGCCCGCTAACACCGCCGCACCCCACACCCTAAGCCCCGACCCGCCCCATCTATGCCCGCCGCTGTCGCTAAAAACCCGCCGCACCCCTATACCCTAAGCCCCGACCCCCCCATCTATGCCCGCTGCCGCCCCATCTATGCCCGCCGCCTATGCCCGCCGCGCCCCGACCCCTCTATGCCCGCCGGTGTCGCTAACACCGCCGCACCCCTAAGCCTTAGCCCCGACCCCACCATCTATGCCCGCCGCTAAGACCCGACCCGCCCCTCTATGCCCGCCGCTGTCGCTAACACCGCCGCCGAACCCCTATACCCTAAACCCCGACCCGCCCCATCTATGCCCCCGCTGTCGCTAACACCGCCGAACCCCCTATATCCTAAGCCCCGACCCCCCCATCTATGCCCGCCCGCTGTCGCTATCACCCGCCCGCACCCCTATACCCTAAGCCCCGACCCGCCCCATCTATGCCCGCCGCTGTCGCTAACACCGCCGCCCCCCCTATACCCTAAGCCCCGACCTGCCCCATCTATGCCCCCGCTGTCGCTAACACCCCGCACACCCCACCCCGCCCATACCCCTAAGCCCCGACGCCTATGCCCTAAGGAAACCGCCCCCCCTCACCTCCCGCCCCCTCTCCCCTGCCCCTCTCGCTAAAGCCCTAAAACCCAAGCCCCCCGCGGGGCCCCAAACCTAACGCCGCTGTCACGTAAGCTCCACACCTCTAACCCCCCGCCGTGCCCAGCTAACGTCCCCGTCGATCATTACATGCCTTCAAGTCATCTGATCTCCTCCGAAACCCAAACAATCCTCCATCCGGGCCACCCGTACTCTTTTCCCGGCCCCGTGGTCTTCTGTATTCTTTCCGCCATCTCCCGCCTCTTCGTCCGGCCCCGGGGGTCTTCTGTCTTCTTTTTCGCCATCTCTGCCTCTTCGTCCGGCCCCGGGATCTTCCACCTCCGACGTCCTCTTCGTTCTCATTCACAAAACAATGGAACTAAAATCCCCCATTGTATCTCAATCAGATCTGAGGCCCTCTTCTGATTGGTCGATGTATACTGCCCCGCCAATCAGAAGAGCCCCTCACAACTGACACCATTCTCATTCAGGTCCGACTTATTTTACCCCATTGACATACATTACCGGTTGTCGGCGATTTTATGCCCCCCAAACTGGTTCTATTAGTCGGCCCCCAAAATCGGGGAAAACACACCGCTAATGCATGTCTATGGCCAGTGAGCTCAAATTTCTGATTGGTCGGCGTTCAATCCGAAATCGGCCTCACTGGCCATAGAGAAAGCATTAGCGGTGGGGGTCCGCGATTTTAGGGCCGACTAATAGAACCAGTGCCCGGCCATAAAATCGCCGACACACCATCATGTATTTTAATGGGGGAAAAAAAAGGCGGACCCCCAAAGAGAACTGCGTCTCACTCTTTTCTTAAAAAAAAAAAAATAATAAATTAAATAATAAAAATAATCATTTAAAAATAATAAAAAAATAATAAAAAAATCATTAACAAATAAAAAATAATTTTAAAAAAAAATAAAATTAAAAAAAAAAAAAAAAAAAAAAGTCGGACCCCGAATGAGAACGCTCTCTTTCCCTCTAACCCAAAAAAAAAAAATAAAATTAAATAATAAAAATAATCATTTAAAAATAATAAAAAAATAATAAAAAAATCATTAAAAAATAATAAATAATTAAATAAAATAATATTAAAAAAAAAAAAAAAAATTGTCGGACCTGAATGAGAACTGTCTCTCCTCTAACCTAAAAAAAAAAATTAATTTAAATAATAAAAATAACATTTTAAAAATAAAAAAAAAATAATAAAAAAAACATTAAAAAATAAAAAATTAATTAAATAAAAATAATATTAAAAAAAAAAAAAAAAAAAAGTCGGACCTGAATGAGAACTGTCTTCTCCTCTAAAACCCCAAAAAAAAAAAAAATAAATTAAATAATAAAAATAATCATTTAAAAAAAATAAAAAAATAATAAAAAAAATCATTAAAAAATAATAAATAATTAAATAAAAATAATATTAAAAAAAAAAAAAAAAAGGTCGGACCTGAATGAGAACTGCCCTCTCCGTCTAACCAAAAAAAAAAAAAAATTTAAATAATAAAAATAATCATTTAAAAATAATAAAAAAATAATAAAAAAACATTAAAAAATAATAAAAAATTTTAAATAAAAATAATATTAAAAAAAAAAAAAAAAAGGTCGGACCTGAATGAGAACTTTTCCTCTCCTCAACCTAAAAAAAATAAATAAATTAAATAATAAAAATAATCATTTAAAAATAATAAAAAAATAATAAAAAAATCATTAAAAAATAATAAATAATTAAATAAAAATAATATTAAAAAAAAAAAAAAAAAGGTCGGACCTGAATGAGAACTGTCTCTCCGTCTAACCTAAAAAAAAATAAATAAATTAAAAATAAAAATAATCATTTAAAAATAATAAAAAAATAAAAAAAAAAAATCATTAAAAAATAAAAAATAATTAAATAAAAATAATATTAAAAAAAAAAAAAAAAAAAGGTCGACCTGAATGAGAACTGTCTCTCCGTCTAACCAAAAAAAAAAAAAATTAATTAAATAATAAAAATAATCATTTAAAAATAATAAAAAAATCATAAAAAAATCATTAAAAAATAAAAAAATAATTAAATATAAAAAAATTCGAAAAAAATTGAAAAAAGGCAGACCTAAAATGAAACTTTGTCTCCATCTTACTTAAAAAAAAAAAAAAAAAAAATAAATAAAAAAACAAATTTTTAAAATAATTAAAAAATAATACAAAAATAACAACCAAAAAAAAAAACAAAATTATAATTTTACAAATAATTTCTAAATTTAAATAATAAAATAAAAAAATAAAATAAAATAAAATAACATAAATAAAAAAAATTTAATTACAAATAATTAATTTAAATAATTTAAAAATAACATACAGAAATATTAATAAAAATATTAAAAATAAAAATTAAAAACATATTATAAAAATTTTCCGTTTTTAATTAACAATTATTTAAAAAAAAAAAAAAAAAAAAAAAAATATTAAAAATAATTATATCCAAAAAAAAAATTAAAAAAAACATACTAATCAAAAAAAATTAAAAAATTTTAATAATCACAAAAATTTTTAAAACAATATTATTAAATAATAACAAACAAAACCTAAAAATTTATAACAAAAATTAAAAAAACAAAAAAAAAAAAAAAAAAAAATAACACCACAGTCGTTCCTATTACGCTATTTTTTAAACGCGACTCGCTAATTGACACTTTACAGTCCCGTCGAATTATGGCTCTGACCCGAGTCTCTGCCCCTGCAACCAGCGGCTCGCCCATAACATCGCCTCTTTTTCTCTATCTCTCTCCATAGGAAGGGCGCCGTCCAATCACAATCGCCGCGCCTTTTTTGAAAATACATACGACCAATGACATTCATGGCGCCAGCTTTCTGAAGTTGCCGCCCTCCCCAAACAGATAAGCCCGCTTATTTATCGCGCAAATTTGAATCTTCTACCCTTTAATCCTCTTTGTGGGAGAACGAGAACCTATCGCTGGACTATCTGTTGGAGTATTTTTCTGCCGAGAAATCCATCCTTCCCGAGGGTCTTTCGAGGACAACGAGAAGCTACCGCTGACCGTCTGTTGGGCAACATTGGAGCCCCAGATATCCTCCATCGTGCGGGACGTCGGGAAGCAATCGCCGGATCGGGATCTGCGATTTATCAGCTAAGATATCCCCTTTTACAATCACCTTTTCACATCAGAAAACTATATTCCCCGATGCTGACTTTTATTTTCCCTCTTTTTACTATCTTTCTTTTTCACCCACTTTTACTATTTTGCGCCATGCAGCGCCAATCGCCGCTGCATGGAGCGTCCGCCACTGTTCGGACACTTCGCCCTTTCCAAGCGCCACTTCTGCGCTACAAGCCAAACTTCGGCGCTTCTAGCGGCCTCCGCGTCTATGAGACCGCTGTGTCCGAACATCCATTCACCGCCCGCCCGTACAAATCGCCGCTCTAAGAGGCGGACCGAAATCTTCATTCATAAAATGGCGCTAGACTTCACCCGCCGTGTGATTGGCCACGGAATCTTCATACACATGGCGCCGTCAATCCGGTTGGTCGGCGCTATTGCTGAAGATGCCGCTGTCCTATCACAATTCAGCGGGCGGAGCTATAGACTTCCACTCTCCCCCCAACCCGTGTCCGAAAATCGCTCCAGGCCGGCAAGGAAAGTTCCGTGCTTTTTTTAAACTTCCCGCCGCGATTCTCAAATTTGGGTGTCGACTTCCCTAGACATCCATTGGGGAAATTTAAGCCGCGATTCTGATTGGTTCTTCTTTATGGCGCTTTGATTCCGATTGGTCGCCGCTCACGGGGACTTCGAAATTTTTTTTGGCCGAGCGCCTGTACGATTTTCGGATAGCCGTTCGGCCGCTGTAAGTTGTAGCTCCGCCCCCGCTGAGTTGTGATTGGACAGCGGCATCTTCACACAATTGCGCCGACCAACCGGGTTCCGGCGCCATGTTATGAAGATTACGCTGGCCAATCACACGGCGGCTGAAGTCTAGCGCCATTTTATGAAAGAAGATTTCCCCTCGCCATCTTAGAGCGGGAAATTTGAAAAAGGTGAACAATGTAAAAGTGAAAAAGCTGTTTTCACAGTACAATCTCACAACAGACTATATATTCCTAATGCCTATGCTTATATTAACCCTTTCTTTTTACACATTATATATCAGCTACATTTATCCATAGTGCCCTCTTCTTTTCATACTTGATTAAACCCCTTCTATTCCATTCTCTATTTGCTATCTGACTATGTACAGTACTAAGGCCATTGTAATATTAACCCTTCTATTCTATTACTGCTACACTGCCTATCTCACTATGTTCTCTACTACGGCCATTTTAATTTTAACCCATTTATTCTATTACTCCTACACAGCCTATCTCACTATCTTCTGTACTACGGCCATTTTAATATTTAACCCTTTCTATTCTATTACTGCTACACTGCCTATCTCACTATGTTCTCTACTACTCCATTTTAATTTTAACCCATTTATTCTATTACTCCTACACTGCCTATCTCACTATCTGCTGTACTACGGCCAATTTAATATTAACCCTTTCTATTGTATTACTCCTACACTGCATATATCACTATCTGCTCTACTACGGCCATTTTAATATTAACCCTTTTCTATTCTATTACTCCTACACAGCCTATCTCACTATCTGCTGTACTACGGCCATTTTAATATTAACCCTTTCTATTCTATTAATGTTACATCGCCATCTCACTCTCTGCTCTACTACGGCCATTTTAATATTAACCCTTTCTATTCTATTCGTGCTACACTGCGTATCTCACTATGTGCTGTACAACGGCCATTTTAATATTAAACCCTTTCTATTCTATTACTGCTACAACTGCCTATCTCACTATCTGCTGTACTACGGCCATTTTTATTTTAACCCTTTCGATTCTATTACTGCTACACTGGCTATCTCACTATGTTCTCTACTACGGCCATTTTATTATTAACCCTTTCTATTCTATTAGTCCCTACACTGCCTATCTCACTATGTGCTGTACTACGGCTATTTTATTATTAACCCTTCTTATTCTATTACTGCTACACTGCCTATCTCACTATGTTCTGTACTATGGCCATTTTAATATTAATATTAACCCTTTCTATTCTATTACTCCTACACTGCCTATCTCACTCTCTGCTGTACTACGGCCATTTTAATATTAAACCCTTTCTATTCTTACTGCTACACTGCCTATCTCACTCTCTGCTGATACTACGGCCATTTTAATATTAACCCATTCTATTCTATTAGTCCTACACTGCCTATCTCACTATGTGCTGTACTACATCCTTTTTTATATGAAACCCTTTCTATTGTATTAGTGCTACAACTGCCTATCTCACTATGTGCTCTACTACGGCCATTTTAAAATTAACCCTTTCTATTCTATTACTGCTACACTGCCTATCTCACTCTCTGCTGTACTACGGCCATTTTTAATATTAACCCTTTCTATTCTATTAGTCCTACACTGCCTATCTCACTATGTGCTGTACTACATCCTTTTTTATATGAACCCTTTCTATTGTAATTAGTGCTACACTGCCTATCTCACTATGTGCTCTACTACGGCCATTTTAAAATTAACCCTTTCTATTCTATTAGTGCTACACTGCCTATCTCACTATGTGCTGTACTACGCCCATTTTTATATGAACCCTTTCTATTCTATTAATCCTACACTGCCTATCTCACTATCTTGCTGTACTACGGCCATTTTAATATTAACCCCTTCTATTCTATTAGTGCTACACTGCCTATCTCACTATCTGCTGTACTACGGCCATTTTTATATGAAACCCTTTCTATTGTATTAGTGCTACACTGCCTATCTCACTATGTCCTCTACTACGGCCATTTTAATATTAACCCTTTCTATTCTATTAGTGCTACACTGCCTATCTCACTATGTGCTGTACTACGCCCATTTTTATATTAACCCTTTCTATTCTATTACTGCTACACTGCCTATCTCACAATCTGCTGTACTACGGCCATTTTAATATTAACCCCTTCTATTCTATTAGTGCTACACAGCCTATCTCACTATGTGCTGTACTACGGCCATTTTAAATTAACCCTTTGTATTCTCTTTGTGCATACACTGCCTATCTCACTATGTCCTGTACTACGGCCATTTTAATATTAACCCTTTCTATTCTATTAGTCCTAACACTGCCTATCTCACTATCTGCTGTACTACGGCCTTTTTTATAGTAACCCCTTCTATTCTATGTGCCACACTGCGTATCTCACTATCTGCTGTACTAAGGACATTTTTACATTAACCTCTTCTATGCCTTTTCTATTTTATAGTTGCAAACCCTGACTATTTCATGGGTTTAAACTCATACATTAAACCCCTTCTATTCTGTTTCCTATTCAATTACTGTGTCACTATCTGCTGGACATCTGTGCTTTTACAATTTCAACACACATGGCCAGAAAAAAACCCATCTGCTGCGATTGCCGATTAAACCTTGCACTTGCTGCGCTGTTGCGGGAATACCTATACAAACTATAGGAATACTTGCGGCAGGTGCGCCAAGTTCATTTTTTTTTTGTAGCAACACTTGACGCAACTGCTAAATCGCACCGGCCGCAAGCCCTTATGGTTTCTATAGGATTACTGCTACCCCACTGCAACTGCAATGTTCATGGTGGCTATCGCAGCAGATGCTTTTTTTTCTATGCATCTACCGCAATTTTATCTAAACAGTTGATGTGAAAGGGCTATAAGGCAAATTTGTACATTAACCCGTTCTATTGTATTTCTGCCCCACTTGCTATCTCACTATGTGGTCCACTAAGGCCATTTATACATTATCCTCTTCTATGCCATTTGCCATTTTTGTTTTCCAACACCTATGTTTTATAGGGTTCGAAATGCTACATAAACCCCTACTTTCAGTTTGCTATTCACTAACTGTGTTACTAAGGTGCTGTACTCAGCAATTTAAACTCTCTATACTATTTGAAATTTATTTTAACATCCACAAACTTTTAAACGATGTAAGTCCTACATTAACGTCTTCTATTGTTTTGACTATTCACTGTCTATGTCACTATGTGGTATACTACTGGCATTTAATTACAATATACTTTCATACTAATTTTATTTTTATTAATCGTCCAGTATTTTTTATGCCTGCCAATGCTATATTAACTACTTACTGGCTCTTTGACTTTTTCTTTTGGAGTTAGGAGTCAGTCATCACACCGTTACGAGTACGTTAACCCATTATATGTCAATTTTTATTATTTTTCTTACTAATGCCTCTGTTGCACTACTACCTGTCTTATTTTTAACACTTTGGTGGTAATGCTACCTGCACAGTTGACATCAGCGGTTATTTGAAATTGCACTAGATGTCCTGACACAATTGCATCCGCTTGCTTTGCTGCATTGCCACCACATAACTGCTGTACTTGCAGTGTCGTTCCGCTAATCCCCATTGTACGTATAGGGGAACTTGCCACAGCTCCCGCCACCATAAAAAGCGTGGTCAACCATCTTTTTTTTTCCATACAGGACCTGCTACAAGTGCAAAATCCAAATTGCTGCACCTACTGCAAATAAATACATACTGACTATTATGCCGATTATAATGAGTATGGGGATTCACGTAAACGCTTGCAAGTCCTGCAGTTATGCTGTGGCTATGTGCCACATGCACCAGATGCTGTTTTTCCAATGCTTATGATGCTATTTGAAATGAATGCTCATGTCAAAGTCTCTGTCATTCCAGTAGGATATTCACTACTTTTACATACATAATATTTTATACTCTATTACTGACTGGGTACCCTTTCACACGTCCATTGTATATGCACATTTACATACTTTTATAACATGGCCTAAGATTTTAAATTTAAACTCGATTTCTCCATACCCGTCACCAGGGCTGTAGTTGCGTAACGTTACACTATATCATCGCATTTACGTTACTTTTTACATTGAACTGACTCTTACAATATCTCATACGCAAGTTGCCTTATTTCTTTTTTCAGCCTGCTTTGTCACATTCTGCCATTTCATACTTCACGTTTAGCCCGCTGTTTCCCCTATTCCACCAACAAAAATAAAAACCACTACTTCTGATATAATACCAAAACCTTTCGTTCTTGGTAGAAATTTACCGTAACTCAGTTTTTTTTAAACACCTTATGAAACAACAACATTGCTGGTGGTTATGCAGAAATTAATGTCATCCAGATTCTATTAACGTTTTTATTACAATGTTGAAAATTTGCTTTCATACCGTGTATCGCAAAGGCTCATTACATCCATTTTTTTTGCTTTCACGGCACTTTAAGGAATTTTAACACACTCATTGCCATTCAATACTCCATACAGTTAACATCATTACATCTTTCTTTGTTACTTTAAATAAGTCTATCATTTCATTATCACAGGTTTTGGAAAACCATACTTTAGTTTTATTGTTTTTGTCTGTTTACACAGTTATTATTCATTGTTTCCTTAACTAACACACTCTAGCTCATTTTGGATTTGATTCGCTGACTATTCTTTGTAAGATGAGTTCTCCAACACAAAATATCACTCTTGCCAAGGAGGCTGCATCTACACCGAAGAAGAAGCGTGCAGAGAAAACTTTGGAACAGAGACGCCGTCGGTTAGATCAAGATAAGGCTGCTAAAGCTAAACGCATTGCAGAGGAGAGTTTGGAAGAGAAACGTGTTCGTTTAGATCTGCGTAAGGCTGCTAAGGAGAAACGTACTGCAAAGGAGACTTCAGAAGAGAGGCGTCTTCGCTTAGATACTGATAAGGCTGCTAAGGCAAAACGCCTTGCTGAAGAGACCTTAGAAAGGAGACGTATTCGCTTAGATCGTGTTAAGGCTGCTCACGCCAAACGTATTGCAAATGAGACTTCTGCAGAGAGACGTATTCGGTTAGATAGGGTTAAGGCTGCTAAACTCAAACGCTTTGGTAAACTCTCTTCTCCACTGAGACGTTTTTCGTTGGATGCTGCAAAGACCGCTTTACATACACGTATTTCGGGAGTGTCTTCTGAAAAAACAAGCCAACAAATGCAAACAAGAGCCATGACTGCACGTTCCACATGCAAACAAACAAAAATTCCAGTCACTGAAGAACCGTCTGACACAGATGATACTCCTGCCTCTTCGTGTACTGACATTTTACCAAGTGAACTGCCTTTAATACCTCCCATTACCTCTATGGAAATCAAAAAAGGAAAGGTTCGCAAGGTGTCTGTGCGTATGCGCAAGAAGGGTGTGGAGGAGAGTTCGGAAGAAAGACAACTTCCCTTGGACAAGGAAAAGTCTGCTTTGAAAACACCCCTTTCAATACAGTCTTTAGAAGGAAGGACAGAACGATTAGGCAAAAAATCTATCACTCTGCCTCAACGACGCAAACAGAAAAAGTTAATGCCTGCAGGAGATCTGTCTGATCCTCAGACTGCTGCCACCTCTTCGTCTGATCCTCAGACTGCTGCCACCTCTTCGTCTGATCCTCAGACTGCTGCCACCTCTTCATCTGATCCTCAGACTGCTGCCACCTCTTTGTCTGATGCTCAGACTCCTGCCACCTCTTCATCTGATCCTAAGACTGCTGCCACCTCTTCATCTGATGCTCTGACTGCTGCCACCTCTTTGTCTGATGCTCAGACTCCTGCCACCTCTTCTTCTACTATCTTGACTACAACTGAACAGCCTTTACTGCATCGCAAGGCCACATCTAAACGAAAACACTGTGCTGAGGAGACGCCATACAGCAAACAGTGTAAAATTTTGAGGCTTAAAAGGACAAGACAGATGCGTCAAGATACACAATCTCCTACATCTAGACAAGTCCACTTGGCCCATTTGGCTACATTACGTCGTGAAGAACGTCAAACTTCTTCTTCACTTCTATATTGCAACAGGCAGAACGGAATTTATATTCCACTTCTTCATTTATTGAATGTTTGGAATCTACATCCCTTCCACGTCTCATTTATGTAGGATTACATAATAAATTTCTACGTTCATTCTATTCATCTCTTCTACATGAAAGGGGATTTATTGATCAGGATCATGTTATTCCAGAACATTTCTGTGGTTTCATGAATGTAATATGTGAACATTGTGAGGCTCGACATTTTACTGCTGAACGACCATCAGATCAACAGTTTACTCTTTGTTGCCACAAGGGAAAAGTAAACGTACCATTACCTCAATACCCGCACGTCTTCCAACGCCTGCTGAAAGGAGAGAGTGAGTACAGTCAAAATTTGATGGAGAATATAAGGAGCATTAATAGTTCTTTTGCTTTTGCCTCCATGGGTGCCCATGTTTCTCTACCTCCTGGACATGGACCATACTGCTTTCGTATTCATGGGCAAATTTATCATCGCACTGGAACACTCCATCCTGCTCAAGATCAAACTCCAGCATATGCACAACTGTACATTTTAGATACTCTAAGCGCTACTGACCAACGGCTACAGTCTCCAGAAAATGTTAAATGTAATGCTACTTTAATGAGTATCATTGCTCTTCAATTGGATAATATTAATCCCTTTGTTTCGGCCTACAAAATGCTACGTCAAGTTGAAGTAGAAGAAGAACAGAAGGCAAGAGAACATGGCACAAAAATGCCAAATATTATCATGGCCATTAAACAAGACAGAGGCCAAGACCCGAGACGCTATAACAATCCTACTGCCAATGAAGTTGCTGTGGTCTTTGAAAATGCTGATGGAGAGCCACCATTCAATAGAGACATTTTAATTCATTTGAAACCTGATCCAAATAACCCCTTGGCCCCAAAAACACAGCAAGTCAGTATTCTACACAGCAATTTAGATGCATTACTCTATCCTTTATTTTTTCCTCATGGAGAACAAGGCTGGCATGAGGGACTCAAGCATCAAGGCAAAAGTCAACGCCGGATTACACAGCTCCAGTATTACTGCTATTTGCTGTCTGTACGGAATCAGTTCAATCCTGTCCTGAATGGTGGCAAACTAACACAGCAGTACTTAGTGGATGCGTATGTAAAAATCGAGGCTAATCGCTTAAATTTTATCCGTCATCATCAAAGGATTTAAAAGTGGAGGATTATTGCGTACTCCAGGAACATCTTCTGAAACAATCTGTTGACAAAGGTATTCCCATTGGCAAGACGGTCATTTTACCATCTTCTTTTGAAGGCAGTCCCAGAAACATGCAGCAACGCTATCAGGATGCCATGGCTATTGTGACTAAATTTGGACGACCAGATCTTTTTGTAACCATGACCTGTAATCCTAAATGGAGGGAGATTACAAACAATTTAGAGCCATGGCAGCGTGTGGAACATAGACCTGATTTAGTCGCCCGTGTCTTCAGAATTAAATTGGAAGCACTATTAAAAGAAATTAACACTGGATTATTTGGCAAAGTTTGTGCAATGGTTCATGTTATTGAATTCCAAAAGCGTGGCCTACCACACGCTCACATTTTGATCATTCTGGATGGCAAATCCAAACTAAGAACTGAGGTTGAAGTGGATAATATAGTTTGGGCTGAAATCCTGATCCAGAAGAATACCCTCTGCTCCATGACATTGTGATGCAACACATGATTCATGGACCCTGTGGTCAACACAACCCCAATTCTCCATGTATGGATCTTGGCAAGTGTAAGAAAGGTTTTCCTAAAGATTTCCAACCAAGAACACTCATAGCTAAGGATGCATACCCTACTTATCAAAGAAAGGAAGGATCATCGTTTCAAATACGTTCAAAGATGATTGATAATTCTTGGGTTGTTCCCTATAACCCTTACCTACTATTAACATACAAGTGTCATATTAATGTTGAGGTATGTGCTTCCATTCAAAGTGTTAAATACCTCTTCAAATATGTCTACAAAGGACATGATAAAGCAATCTTGAAATTTGCCAAACTAATATCCACCATGATGAAACACATCAATTCATGGATTCAAGATACGTCAGTGCACCGGAGGCAGCTTGGCGAATATTTGCTTACCCGATGCATAGACAATCGCACTCCATTATTCGCCTTGCTGTACATCTCCCACATTCTCAACCGCTTTATTTTCATGAGGATGACTCTGTTGACGACATCAGTTCCACAATGCACAGAAAATCTACTCTGATGGGCTACTTTGAGCTGAATGAGAGTGACCCGCATGCTCATGATTACTTCTACCGCCAAATTCCAGAGCACTATGTTTGGAAAGAAGGTGCATGGGAAGTTAGAAAGCGAGGAGGTTCTTCAGTGATTGGAAGAATGTATACTGTCAGTATGAAAGATCAAGAACGGTACTATTTAAGGTTGTTGTTACTGCATGTCAAAGGAGCAACAAGTTTTGACAACATTAAGACTGTTAATGAAGTGACATACCCAACTTTCAAAGAGGCAGCATTAGCTCTTGGATTGCTCTTCGATGACACTGTTTGGAGAAATACTTTATTGGATGCCTGTGTTCTCAACATGCCTGCACAGCTTCGTGATATGTTCGCATATATATGTATTTTTGGTCCTCCAGCTCATCCATTGGAGTTGTGGAAAGAATTTAAAGAAGACTTTATCCAAGACTACTGCCATGCATATCACTCCAACACTGAGGAGTGTGAGAATTGTGAAGGATATGCTATGACTGATGTCCAAACTATTCTAAAATTTCATGGCAAAACTTTTACTGATTTTAATCTACCACGACCAAAAAGAAAGCCATACATCGCTCCACTATACAACAAGGATGATGAGTTAAGAAGAGCTCAGCAAATGAAAGCTACTTTAAATGACCACCAACTTTTGGCCTATGATGCGATCAATCAAGCTTTATACGATAGAAGTGGACAACCTAAGTGCTTTTTCATTGACGGTCCAGGTGGCAGTGGCAAAACATATCTGTATGATTTATTAATTCATGAACTAAGAGGAGAAGGCGAAATTGTCTCACCTGCAGCCAGTACAGGGATTGCAGCTAACTTACTGCAAGGAGGTAGAACTATCCATTCGCTTTACGGAATACCAATTCCAATCAATGAAACTTCCGTTTCAAGGATTAAAAATGATACAGATGCTGCACAACATTTGAAAAGTACCAAACTTTTCATTATTGACGAGTCCACTCTCTTATCTAAATATGCATTGCATGTGATAGATCAACTTTTACGTGATGTCATGACAACAGATATCTCCAAGAAAAATACAACACCTTTTGGAGGGAAAGTCATTGTTCTGGGAGGAGACTTTCGACAGTGTCTGCCTATCATCCCACATGGTACAAGAACAGACATTATAGAGAGTTGTATTAAATACTCACGACAATGGCAGCTTTTCACTCAATTGCCACTCTTCAACAATATGCGCTCCATTGATCCTGATTATAGCCGTTGGTTACTTCAACTGGGAAATGGTGAATTGTCTAATGATTTCAACCTTGGAGATGATACCATTGAAATCCCACAAGACATGATCTGCACTGGCTCAATCATTCTTGCTATATTTGGTGAAAACATTGTCATTGATGTAGATAACAATGAAAGCATTCAGATTGCTGCATCACATGCCATTCTTTGCCCTAAAAATGACCATGTGGATATGGTGAACTCTAAGGTCATGGATTGCATTGCTGGTGAATACACTGAATACATTAGTGATGATTCCATTGATCCTGATGAGACTGAAGATCCAGATCAATATCCTGTGGAATTTTTAAATTCACTCACACCAACGGGAATGCCTTCTCATCGCCTCAAATTAAAAATCGGTACCATTGTCATGCTTTTGCGCAACTTTAACAGCAGAAAAGGTCTTTGCAATGGGACTCGCTTGATTGTCATTGCTTTGTTTGACAATCTGATTCAAGCAAAAGTCATTACTGGGTCTGCAGAAGGAAATGTGGTGTTTATTCCAAGGATTGATTTATCTCCATCAGAGACTGGATTACCTTTCAAGTTAAGACGTCGACAATTTCCCTTGAAGCCTGCTTTTGCCATGACCATCAACAAATCCCAAGGCCAAACACTGGAGAAAGTAGGGATTTTTTTGCCAGAACCTTTTTTTGGACATGGACAGTTATATGTGGCTTTTTCACGAGTGAAAAGAAGATGTAATGTTAAGGTGAAAGTGCTGGATACACCCATTCAAGGAAAGTTGGTGCCTAATTCTGAAAAAGTCTTTACTAAAAATATTGTCTATAAGAATATTTTATCTTAAATTCTTTAGATATATATTACACTTTCATACATGATGGATATAACAATGAAAGCATTCACATTGCTGCATCACATGACAATCTTTGCCCTAAAAATGTCCATGTGGAAATGGTGAACTCTCAGGTTATGGATTGCATTGCTGGTGAATACACTGAGTACATTAGTGATGATTCCATTCAGACTGAAGATTCAGACCAATATCCAGTGGAATTTTTAAATTCACTCACACCAATGGGAATGCCTTATCATCGCCTCAAATTACACATTGGTACCATTGTCATGCTTTTCCGCACCTTTAACAACATAAAAGGTGTTTGCAATGGGAATCGCTTCATTGTGATCACTTTGTTTGACAATCTCATTCAAGCAAAAGTCAGTTCTGGGTCTGCAGAAGGAATTGTGTTGTTTATTTCAAGGATTGATTTATCTCCATCATAGACTGCCTTACATTTTAAGTTAACACATCGACAATTTCCCATGAAGTCTACTTTTCCCATGACCATCAACAAATCCCAAGGCCAAATACTGGAGAAAGTAGGGATTTTTTGCCCCACAATTCATTTTTGGACATGGACAGCTATATGTGGCTTTTTCATGAGTCAAAAGAAGATGTATTGTTAAGGTGAAAGTACTGCATACACCCATTCAAGGAAAGTTGCTGCCTCATTCTGAAAAAGTCTTTACAAAAAATATTCTCTAAAGAATTTATAATAAAATATTCTTATAGATATATATCACATTTACATACATGATGGATATAACAATGAAAGCATTCACATTGCTGCATCACATGACAATCTTTGTCCTAAAAATGTCCATGTGGAAATGGTGAATCTCAGGTTATGGATTGCATTGCTGATGAATACACTGAGTACATTAGTGATGATTCCATTCAGACTGAAGATTCAGACCAACATCCAGTGGAATTTTTACATTCACTCACACCAATGGGAATGCCTTATCATCGCCTCAAATTACACATTGGTACCATTGTCATGGTTTTGCGCACCTTAAACAGCATAAAAGGTCTTTGCAATGGGAATCGCTTCATTGTGATCACTTTGTTTGAGAATCTTATTCAAGCAAAAGTCAGTTCTGGGTCTGCAGAAGGAAATGTGGTGTTTATTTCAAGGATTGATTTATCTCCATCAGAGACTGCCTTACCTTTTAACTTAACACATTGACAATTTACTGTGAAGTCTACTTTTCCCATGACCATCAACAAATCCCAAGGCCAAACAGTGGAGAAAGTAGGGATTTTTTGCCCCACAACCCGTTTTTGGACATGGACAGTTATATGTGGCTTTTTCATGAGTGAAAAGAAGATGTATTGTTAAGGTGAAAGTGCTGCATACACCCATTCAAGGAAAGTTGCTGCCTCATTCAGAAAAAGTCTTTACCAAAAATATTGCCTATAAGAATATTTTATTTTAAATTCTTTCGATATATATTACATTTACATACCTGATGGATATAACAATGAAAGCATTCACATTGCTGCATCATATGACAATCTTTGTCCTAAAAATGTCCATGTGGAAATGGTGAACTCTCAGGTTATGGATTGCATTGTTGATGAATACACTGAGTACATTAGTGATGATTCCATTCTGACTGAAGATTCAGACCAATATCCAGTGGAATTTTTACATTCACTCACACCAATGGGAATGCCTTATCATCGCCTCAAATTACACATTGGTACCATTGTCATGATTTTGCACACCTTTAACAGCCTAAAAGGTCTTTGCAATGGGAATCGCTTCATTGTCATCACTTTGTTTGACAATCTCATTCAAGCAAAAGTGATTACTGGGTCTGCAGAAGGAAATGTGGTGTTTATTCCAAAGATTTATTTATCTCCATCAGACACTGCCTTACCTTTCAAGTTAAGACGTCAACAATTTCCCGTGAAGTCTACTTTTTCCATGACCATCAACAAATCCCAAGCCAATACACTGAAGAAAGTATGGATTTTTTTGTCACAAACAGTTTTTGGACATGGACAGTTATATGTGGATTTTTCACGAGTGAAAATACGATGCAATGTTAAGGTGAAAGTGTTGGATACACCCATTCAAGTCAAATTGCTGCCCAGTAGTGAAATACTCTTTACTACAAATATTCTCTCTAATAATATTTTATTTAAAATTCTTTAGATACATATTAGATTTAAATACATATTTACTTTCTAATTAAATATAAATATTACAATAAATTAGTTTAGTCATAGATGTATAGCAATAAAAAAAAAAAAAATATTATTTGTTATACAAAAAGATATTAAAATTAGTTCTTATATATACAATAGTTATTTAAGAAATATAGTTATTAGTGTACATTTTCAATTACAATATAGTATAGAGAAATATTTTATTTTAAATTCTTTATATGCATATTACATTTAGATACATAATTATTTTCTAATTAAACAAAAATATTACCATAAAATAGTTTAGCTATAGATCTAAAGTACTAAAAAAAAAATAAAAATTACTTTACCCATAGCTGTATAGGAATTGACCAAAAAAATTATAAAAAAATTGTTTAAAAATAGATGTATAGCAATAGAAATAATCCAACATACCAAACAAATTACTTTAGTTTTAGATAAAGACATTATAATTAGTTATAAGATATTAAATACGTCTTTAAGAAATATAGTCCTTAGTTTTGCTTTTCACTGAAAATATAGTGTATAAAAATATTTTACTTTCAATTATTTACATACATATTCTATTTAGATACATACTTTCTAATTAAACACAAATATTACAATAATTTAATTTAGCTATAGATGTAGAAGAATAGAAATAGACAAAAATACCAAAAATATTAATTTCGTTATAAAGATATTATAAATAGGTTTTAGATATAAAATAGTTATTTAAAATATATTGTTCTTACTTTTTTAGCTTTTAAAATTTCTTTTTAAATTTCATTGTATATGTATATAAACACACATTTTGTAGTAGATTGTAGATGTGTATCATCTAAATGCTTGCATTTAGTGATAATAACCTGAAGCTCCAGCAGTATAGCTGCTGCGAGATTTTATTTTCTTTTTACACAGGGTCAGGTTTTTGTCAACAGCTAAGGCTGCCTTCACATTTGCAGATGCATCTGCAGCGTTTTGAAAATGCATCTGCATGGACATGGTAGACCCTAGCTTTATAATGGGACGCACGGTGTCTGCAGATGCTTGCAGGCAGCCGTGCACACACATTTACTCCTATATGTGATCTGTGCGTAGGCGGATGCCTGCATACAAATCACACACTTCCACCCTCACCAGGGATGCAACATGTCGTGTCCCTGCTGCGGAGGAGAGTCTGTGATCTGTACCCAAGCATCTGCCTGCGCAGAGATCACATATAGCAGTGAATGGTTGTGCTCGGCTGTCTGGAAGCATCTGCAGACACTGTGCGTCCCATTATAAAGATAGGGTTTACCGTCTGCATGCAGTTGCATCTGCAAAATGGTGCAGATGCATCTGCAAGTTTGAAGGCAGCATTAGAGACGGGTGGGACAGCTGTTCACACACATCTCTATCTTGAAGTGTGTTCTGTACATATAAATACATACATACATATAGGTACATATTTAGACACATAGGGAAAGAATAGACATTTTCATTTTAAATCTGACTTATTCTGCTATTTGTGGAATTTATAGTGTGAACACATCAATTTTGACACTTGCTGTCTAATGGTGATCTACAGCACTCTTACTGTAAGTTGCATGAAATGTTAATGCAATTTGTGCTTTACTTGCAGTAGTTGTGGCACATGTGCTTTCAACAGTTTCAACTGCCAAAATCACAGTTAGCTTTGATTTTTAGTGGTTGCATTTAGTCAACCTGTTAAAGCTGTGCTTGCCATATTTACTACAAGCTAATTGCAAGTTCCATATACATTACATGTTACTTGCTAAAAGTGAGCTGTAGGTAGGTCCTTTGGTGCAAAGTGCAGAAATTGTATTTGGTTATTCTACACCTTCTGCAAATAGCCAAAAAATATCTGCTTTAAAAGGAGTCTAACTATTAATTATTAGGGGTAGAGTAGAGTAGGTCCCACCAGTTGTAAGGCTACCTTCCCGTGGTTGGTGGGGAAACATGTACTGGCTCAATCATAGATTATTAATATTCATATATAAATTGAATATACGTAGTCTGTACAAAACATCAGTGCCAGTATCTGTACGAAAAGCCTTGCCTTAGAATCATGACATGTACTACACTGATATATACCATACAAACATTGGTAGTTGATAGATAGATATCATGTCTTATGTGCATTATTGTCAAATTTGAATGAATAATGTATATATGCATGCTACATTCCCGATTCTTTACAATTGAGCCGCCATCTATCATGGAATAATTGGATTATTAGTTAAAAATCTAATTTAATAAACTATACACCAGTTCTAGAATCCCGATGCAATCGCATCGGGCTCACAGCTAGTATATATATACTCATATATATAGTAGGGATGAGGGAAACTAATCAGTAAAGTGCAAGGTTAGTCCTGGACACCTAGTGGTTAGCGCTCAGCTAAAGCGCACCTCCTTCAGCTCTGTGTGCGGCTGCAACTAAGGTACACAATGGTTTTCTATGGGCCCCCGTTTCCAGGCAGCACTTGCCATTAACACTGTCCGGTTTTAGCACTCCCTGCAAACATGGGTCCTAAACCAAGTCTAACCCCAGCCTATCTCCTTATTCAAGAGCTTTTTGAAAAACAATATTCTGGGGGTTTTTTTCCGGTGCAAAGACTGAGGCCCTTTTCACATCTGCGTTTGTGCTGCATTTGGAACACATGAGTCTTGCATGCGTTTTTCGGCAAAGACGCATGCAAACACATGCGTTTTTCTTCCCATAGCCTTGTAGTGTAAAAACGCATGCAAACGCGGTAAAAACGCACCAAAACCGCAGGTGCGTTTTAGACGTATGTGTTTCTCCAAACGCATAGGAAACATTGCTGGCAACGTTTCCTATGCATTGGGTAAAATGCATGCGTCTAAAACGCACCTGCATTTTCGATGCATTTTTACCGCGGTTGTATGCATTTTTACAATGCACGTCTATGGTAAGAAAAACGCAGTAAAAACGCTTACGTTCAAACACAAAGCAATGCGTTAGATGTGAACTTAGCCTGACAGATTTTTGGCAGTTCCAACTCTTGAACTGCCCACATAAAGTTGACCATGAGAAAAGCATGTAGAGTGCAAATTAATTCCTGCCACTTTCAAGGACTGTCCCTGAGCCTTGTTAATAGACATTGCAAATGCAAATCAAACTGGAAGCTGGAGGTATTTTAAATCAAAAGGCAAATTGGATGTAATGAGTGGAATAGAGAATACACTAGAGACTGCTGCTGGTCATACACAATAGAGAATACACAATAGAGACAGCTGCAGGACATATAGACAACATCCCTACAGCTTCCCTCTATTCCGGCAGCCTCCCTCCTTACTCCATCCCGACAGTCTCCCTCCATCCTTCCTCCATTCCGACAGCTTCCCTCCATCCTTCCTCCATCCTGACAGTTTCCCTCCATCCTTCCTCCATTCCGACAGCCTCCCTCCAGCCTCCATCCTGACAGCCTCCCTCCATTCTTCCTCCATCCTGACAGCCTTCCTCCATCCCGACAACCTCCCTCCATCCTGACAGCCTCTCTCTATCCTGACAGCCTCCCTCCATCCTTCTTCATCCTGACAGCCTCCCACCATCCTTCTTCCATTCTGACAACCACCCTCCATCCTTCCTCCATCCCAACAGACTCCCTTCATCCTTCCTCCATCCCGACAGCCTCCTTCCATCTTTCCTCCATCGTGATAGCCTCCCTCCATTCTGACATCCTCCCTCCATCCTGACAGCCTCCCTCCATACTTCCTCCAGCCCAACAGCGTTCCTCCATCCCGACAGCCTTCCTGTATCCCAATAGCCTATTCCATCCTGACAGCCTCCATCCTGACAGCATTCCTCCATCCTTCCTCCATCCTGACAGTCTCCCTCCATCCCAACAGCCTCCGTCCATCCTTCCTCCATCCTGACAGCCTCCCTCCATCCTGTCTCCATTCTGACAGCCTCACTCCATCGTTCCTCCAGCTTGACAGCCGACCTCCATCCATCCTTCCTCCATCCCGACAGTCTCCCTCCATCCTGACTGCTTTCCTCCATCCTTCCGTCATCCTGACAGCCTCCCTCCATCCTTCCGCCATCGCAATAGCCTCGCTCCATCCTCCCTCCATCCCAACAGCCTCCCTCAATCCTTTCCCCATCCCAATAGTCTCTCTCAATCCTTCCTACAGCCTTCCTGACAGCCTCCCTCCCTATATATGGTCCCTATCCCTCTCCCGGACCCCCCCCCCATGTTTTACCGTTGGGGGGAGCCGTGGATACGGAGCGGGGGTGCGGCGGCAGGTCTTGGACTGTGAGGACACATGCATGACTGGAGCTGCGGGGGAGTAGCTGCGGGCCTGCAGCAGTGAGCGGTGGGCGCCGCCATTTTCTTTGTGGCCGGCTGCATTCACTAACTGTGCAGCTGGTAGGTAGAAGTTGAGACTTCAACAAAATGGCCACGGCCAAATGGAGATCCGCGGCCACTGTGTAGAGGTCTCAACCTCTACCGCTCGCTGCCGCAGGCCCGCAGCTACTTCCCCGCAGCTCGGGGCCCGGAGAAACCTGCTTCCTTCTCCAAATGGCCACACCCCTGGAGTCATGGCTGGGCCCCCCTGCCCCTGATCCAATGGCCACGCTCCCTGCAGGGTGACGGCCCTGATGATTTTTTCACTTACATGTGGAAACAGGTTCTTAATCAAGAGTCTTGTTACTTTACACAGCTTTGTTGGATCTAAATTTCTCGGCTGCAGAATAGGTGCTTCAGTTTAGAAAGAGTTTATGTGGAGGAAGTTCTTAAGGATTAATGGAGTTGAGGAACATACAGTGTGGAAAAAATGCTGTCCGATTTTTATCGGCCAGCATCGGATTTAAAAAATCCATAATGGGAAACCAGCCTTAAAAAGATGAGAGATGCCTGTAATTGACATCATAGGTAGACCTCAACTATGAGAAACAAAATGAGAAAACAAATCCTGACAATCACATTGTCTAATTTGGAAATAATTTTTTTCAGATTTTGGTGGAAAATAAGTATTTGGTCAATAACAAAAGTTCATCTTAAAGGAAAACTGTCAGGCCAAAAATTCGTCTGTAACTGCTATCATTTTCTAATTCCTTTTTCTAAGATCTCTCTATTCATGTATTTCTATTATTTATATTACCCTCCTAACTTCTGTAAACTTCAAAATAAAAGATTAATTCCCTCACTCACAGCGATTTTTCTGCTGCCCACTCCCACTTAATGATTGAATATTCATGCTTCATGACACTGTCCTGCCTCCTCTCTGATATGTCTGATGTGTGACTCATTCACTGCAGACAGAGAAGGGAGGGGGGAGGAGGGGAAGTTTAGCTGCAGCTCTGACCTCTTCATGTACCGTAATTGTGTGTACGAGACATACAGTGCCTACAAGTAGTATTCAACCCCCTGCAGATTTAGGTGGTTTGATGAGATGCAAATAAGTTAGAGCCTTCAAACTGCAAACGAGAGTAGGATTTATTAACAGAAGCATAAATCTTACAAACCAAAAAGTTATGTTGCTCAGTTGAATTTTAATAAATTTTAAACGTAAAAGTGTGGGTCAATTATTATTCAACCCCTAGGTTTAATATTTTGTGGAATAACCCTTGTTAGCAATTACAGCTAATAATCGTCTTTTATAAGACCTGATCAGGCCGGCACAGGTCTCTGGAGTTATCTTGGCCCACTCCTCTATGCAGATCTTCTCCAAGTTATCTAGGTTTTTTGGGTGTCTCATGTGGACTTTAATCTTGAGCTCCTTCCACAAGTTTTCAATTGGGTTAAGGTCAGGAGACTGACTAGGCCACTCCATCACCTTGATTTTTTCCCTCTTGAACCAGGCCTTGGTTTTCTTGGCTGTGTGCTTTGGGTCGTTGTCTTGTTGGAAGATGAAATTACGACCCATCTTAAGATCCTTGATGGAGGAGCGGAGGTTCTTGGCCAAAATATCCAGGTAGGCCGTGCTATCCATCTTCCCATGGATGCGGACCAGATGGCCAGGCCCCTTGGCTGAGAAACAGCCCCACAGCATGATGCTGCCACCACCATGCTTGACTGTAGGGATGGTATTCTTGGGGTCGTATGCAGTGCCATCCAGTCTCCAAACGTCACGTGTGTGGTTGGCACCAAAGATCTCGATCTTGGTCTCATCAGACCATAGAACCTTGAACCAGTCTGTCTCAGAGTCCTCCAAGTGATCATGAGCAAACTGTAGATGAGCCTTGACATGACGCTTTGAAAGTAAAGGTACCTTACGGGCTCGTCTGGAACGGAGACCATTGCAGTGGAGTACGTTACTTATGGTATTGACTGAAACCAATGTCCCCACTGCCATGAGATCTTCCCGGAGCTCCTTCCTTGTTATCCTTGGGTTAGCCTTGACTCTTCGGACAAGCCTGGCCTCTGCACGGGAGGAAACTTTCAAAGGCTGTCCAGGCCGTGGAAGGCTAACAGTAGTTCCATAAGCCTTCCACTTCCGGATGATGCTCCCAACAGTGGAGACAGGTAGGCCCAACTCCTTGGAAAGGGTTTTGTACTCCTTGCCAGCCTTGTGACCCTCCACAATCTTGTCTCTGATGGCCTTGGAATGCTCCTTTGTCTTTCCCATGTTGACCATGTATGAGTGCTGTTCACAAGTTTGGGGAGGGTCTTAAATAGTCAGAAAAGGCTGGCAAAAGAGATAATTAATCCACACATGTGAAGCTCATTGTTCTTTGTGCCTGAACTACTTCTTAATACTTTAGGGGGACCAAACAGAATGCTGGTGGTTTGAGGGGTTGAATAATAAATGACCCTCTGAATTAACTTTTAACGCTTTAAAAAAAAAAAAAATGAAAAAATCTTTTTGGCTGCAGTGCATTTCCCACTTCCAGGCTGATCTACAGTCCAAATGTCACAATGCCAAGTTAATTCCGCATGTGTCAACCAACTAAATCTGCAGGGGGTTGAATACAACTTGTAGGCACTGTATGTATAGTGTGTGCAGTCTGAGATATTTCTATGTGATTATAATAACATTTGATCATTTGCTCAGCAGATACATTACATGTCTGCAGGAAAACCAACGTTTATATGTACACATTGAAATCTTACAGGCTGCAGCACAAAACAAATCCCCCTCCCAGCCCAGAGAACAGAGGGGAGGGAGTGAACACAAGCCTGGATGGGAGTGGATATTTAAATAACTCTTATACAGCAACTGGACTATTTGGGTGGAAGCATAATGGAGAGGACTAAAGCTCCCTGCAGGGTATGACGATACTGATAACATGGAAACTATAAAGTGCACAGTAATGGTTTTACATGTTTTTAAAAGGTCTGCCCATGCCCTATTCAAGGGTATTATTAGTATTATGCTGAAAAATGATCTGACAGTGTCCCTTTAATACTTTGTTATATATCCTTTGTTGGCAATGACAGAGGTCAAATGTTTTCTGTAAGTTTTCACAAGGTTGGTACTCACTGTTGCTGGTATGTTGATCCATTCCTCCATACAGATATCCTCTAGAATAGGGATCTTTTGGGGCTGTCGCTAGACAACACAAACTTTCAGCTCCCTCCAAAGGGTTTAGATCTGGAGACTGGCTAGGCTATTCCAGGACCTTAAAATGCTTCTTTGTTGCCCTGGTGATTTTCTTGGGATCACTGTCATGCTGAGAGACCCAGCCACGTTTTATCTTCAATGCCCTTGGTGATGGGAGGAGGTTTGAACTTAAAATCTCACGATACATGGCCCCATTCATTGTTTCATCTACACAGATCAGTTGTCCAGGTCCCTTGGCAGAGAAACAGCCCCCAAAGCATGATGTTTCCAACCCCATCCTTCACAGTAGGTATGGTGTTCTTTGGATGCAACCCAGCATTCTTTTTCCCCCAAACACGATAAGTTGTATTTCTACCAAACAGTTCTACTTTGGTTTCATCTGACCATATGGCATTCTTCCAATACTCTCCTGGATCATCCAAATGATCTCTAGCAAACTTCATATGGGCCTGGACATGTAATGGCTTAAGCAAGGGGACACATCTAACACTGCATGATTTGAGTCCTGGCGGCATAGTGTTTTACTGATGATAGCCTGTGTAATGTTGGTCCCAGCTCTCTGCAGGTCATTCACTAGGTCCCATCATGTAGTTGTGGGATTTTTGCTCACCATTCTTGAGAATCATTTTGACCCCATGGGGTGACATCTTGCATGGATCACTAGATCAAGAGAGATTATCACTGGTCTTGTATGTCTTTCATTTTCTAATTATTGCTCCCACAGTTGATTTAATGGCAATCAGCTTCTTGCCTATTGCAGATTCAGTCTTCCCAGCCTGGTGCATTGCTACAATTTTGTTTCTGGTGTTCTTCAACAGCTCTTTGGTCTTCACCATAATGGAGTTTGGAGTGTGACTGTTTGAGGTGTCTTTTAAAATGATAACAAGTTCAAACAGGTGCAAGTAATACAGGTAATGAGTGGAGGAAAGAGGAGCCTCTTAAAGAAGAAGTTACAGGTCTGTGAGAGCCAGACATCTTGCTTGTTTGTAGTTGACCAAATACTTGTGTTCCACCAAAATTTGATAAAAAAAATTTTTCAAATCAGTGTGATTTTTAGGATTTATTCTCTCATTTTATCTCTCATAGTTGAGGTCTACTAATGAATTACATGCCTCTCTCATCTTTTTAAGTAGGAGAACTTGCACAATTGGTGGCTGACTAAATACTTTTCCCCAATGTAGTTGGATAGAATAATGCTTGAGTAGGGTCTATCAATGTGTCCACTGTCTTCAGGGGTGGACTGGCCCAGGTGGCAGGGGGTATTGTCCCTGTTTAGGGCTGCCCATTGCAGTGATAGAGGCCGCAATTACAGTTAAGAAGGCGGCGGTCCGTGGCAGACAGTCCGTGGCAGAGGGCTTTGAGTGAAGCAGGTCGCATTACCCACACTCCCCCCCTCCCCACTCTTCACCTGTCTCACTAAGCTAGCACCCCCCACCCCTCGCTATTAATTCGGCTTCCTCTGCTAGCACCACCCCCCCAGGACTGTAATAAGTAGAATGCCACCCAGGGCATGATCTGCCAGCCAGCCCCTGACTGTCTTGTAGGCCGTGCACACACCTGGAAGGAGACTTATAAGTTGAAGATTGATCTTGTTGACACTAACATTGTTTTGGAGCTAGATTAGCCCTTTCACACAGTCAGCCACATGAGGACCACCCCAGGAAAGGAAGA
>JARQOC010000003.1:322619440-322693890 GCA_033576535.1 Allobates femoralis
TTTTATTGATTTTGTATAATACTGAAGATCTCAATTAGTGCAACTCCTTATTCATGAGTAGAGATGAGTGCATCTTCCCCGACATGTTCGACAATTTCAAATTCGGCCCAAACATGGAAGATTCGACTCGAGATCGGAAATTTGAACAATTTCCACATAATTCAGCAAATGTGGCTATGTTCAGAAATTAAGTTCCAAATATAAAATGGGTCCAAAACTTTCCCTTTTTGTTTGGGGTCAAAATTCTCACCGGAAGACACAATTAGGAGCGACCCCAGCCAACGGGTCTGCCGGTTTTTATCAAGCTGTAGAATTTTTTTGAGCTTTATGTTAATTTTATAAGCTTCCTGGAATTTGCAGGTGTGTTGACATCTGCAGGGTATGAATTTTGGAAACAGTGCCAGATGTGACAGCAGATGTAAAGTCCAGGAAGCTTACAATATCCTTAAAACATCCATTCAAGAGAGCTTAATATTTTTTAGGTAATTTCTTTTTAAAAAAAATGATATTACGATACTTATTTTTTCATGAATATGTGGGGCAGCAAGGGTTAGTTTGCTGTTGGCACTTGTCGGGTTGCCACAGCTGACAAATTTGAGAAGTGGTAGGAGGAGGCTGACTGAGAGATAATGTGGCATCAGGTGGAGGACAGGCTTCCCTTGATTAGCCAGCCAGCTGCACTCACACCCACAAGGCAGGCAAGTGTCTCCTGTCTGGCCTATAGGGCATTCATCCATCGTCTTCTTCTGCAGTGGCTATGACATAGTCTGCTGGGGGGCAGGTAGTGGTGGAGAATTCACTGGCAGGAGTAGCCCCAATGACACCCTGAGACTGTACAATACTTGAGAACCATCACCAATGCCAACCTTCAGCTTGGGCAATACTGAGAAAGCAGCAATTGAATTTTTATGTTCATTTAACTAGAAATGTTTGGATTGATTCCATCTTAGTTTGCTAATTCTGAGTACGTTGAGTCCTGTTCTGTCCATTTTGGCTTGATGATGTAGAGTTTGCCTTGGCTGATGGCTCGTACAGTCCAAGTTCTGAACTTTTATTTCTGCGGCTTTTGATCTTCCCTTTTCACCATATCAATATCAGCAATATCAGCACCAAGACATTTTTGCAACTTTGATCCTGGCTCATCATGAAACTTGATCATACTTAGTTTGACCATTAGGTCTTCCCCAGTAGCATGTTGAGTGCCTTCCAAACTAGGGGTGCATCTTCTAACGCTGTATCTAATTATTTTAGTTGTAGTCTCCATCAAGTTTTCTTGACATAGAACAGAAGTAAATTGCCAGTCTTTCTTCCGTGCAGTAATGTGGCTTTCGTGAAGAAGCCACACTGAATAAGAGTTGTAAATTGTCAATACAAACCACCTCATCACGCAATCCTCTTCTGCTGATGCTGGCTCTGGGCAGTATGCTTAATTTGGTACAATTCAAACATACAGTATCCGAACATTTACCAAAAATTATGTCCCATCAATTACTACGAATATGCAGTGCTCAAAATATACCAATATACCAAAAATAACAATATGTACTAAAAAATCCCATCATCCAATACTAATATACAGTGCTTACAACATACCCCTAAACAGTCCAATATATAATACTCGAATAATGCGGAAGAAAATCAAAATAGAATCATATATATATATATATATACCGTATATATATATGATTTTATTTTGATTTTCTTCCGCATTATTTGATATACCAATATACAGACATCCAGTATACCACTTCCAATTTAGAAAAAGAGCTGAGCTGCACACAGGATAAACGTGCTCATTCCATTTATTGCATCATAGGCGTTTTACAGGTGGGGGTGCAAGGGAAGGAGGACCGGGTAGCCCTGATGGTACAACGAACGTTTCGCGCTCAACTGGAGCTTCTGCGGGTACAATCCTCAAGCGCCAGTTGAGCGCAAAACGTTCGTTGTACCATTGGGGCTACCCGGTCCTCCTTCCCTTGCACCCCCACCTGTAACACCCCTACGATGCAATAAATGGAATGAGCACGTTTATCCTTTGTGCAGCTCAGCTCTTTTTCTAAATCGGAAGTGACATATTGCTGTTGTGGGGGAAGTGTACACCAGGAACAGAGGCTCACAGTGTGTGGGACCCACGTAAGAGGTCCCAGGGGATCCCGGAGGGCTGCTGGGACTGACAGAGACGCATGGAAGGAGCGGTGGTGCTGGCCTTCACTTGCAAATTGTAAGTGAGACATCCAGTATACAATTTAGGCATCAAAGTCACACAAAAAAACATCAACTAACATAATGCATACATCAAAATCACAATAAACACAGTAAATTCACAATACAGACATCCATCAAATATACTTATATAAATAGAAGAACAGCGCCTCACCAGCTGGTAGCTTAACTCTTCAAACTTTTTATTCCATCCACCACGGCACAACGTTTCGGTTACAAAACCTTTTTCAAGTGCACACATTACACAAATACACCATGTGTTATATAATACCAAACTCCACCTCCACTGACAAACAACCAATCAGTGGGAAGCATAAAGATAAACAAAGTTAAAAATCACCTAATTTCTAGACATAGATCGACTAATCATATAGCAACATACTGATGGCACATAAGTCAATGATACCGCACAATCATCTTGTACATCGGGCCATGTATAGTCCAGACTTTACCGATAACAACGCTCGCATAGTGTAGCCGGTCATCTCCAAGCATCCTCGATCGTCATGGTGACTACACGTCACTCCGGTCACACACCAATCGGAACGGTGCATTTCCGGGGAGCTTCTGCGCATGCGTCGGCGTCCGTCTTTAATTGGTTAGCACTCCTGTCACTCCGCTCGCAACGTTATCGACCTGTTCCGGCTAGCGGCGTCCGCGTCAATACGTCATCACGATGCGAGTCTGCGCATTACATGCTAGATGCCGGGATTCTTCATATTATTATATATAGGAGTGAATACTACACCTAATATGCGGGAATTTAGTTATCTGTCTACATACAAACCATATTACATAGCCAATGCTAACAAGGAAATGATGATATAATATAGTTATTCTGTAGAAGCGATGCATATTACCTCATGCATATTTCTAACAACTGATGCAGAATTATCATATAAGATGGGTAATTTCTCAATTGTTGCAATACATAACCCATCTATGATGTTATAAAATAGAACAACCATATATAGAACTCATTGATTGCAAGGATATAGCATAAAGCTGTATTACGGGGACAAATGCCGTTAACTTCTATGGAAAAAATTGCATAATATCATATTATCTAATACAGTCAATCTATTTATTGCACCTTTAAGGGTCAATCCAAAAAAGCCCTCAGAGCCCTGATGAAGTAATATGAAATAAAGAAAAGCACTAAGTGGTAATAATAATATAAAAGAACATAAATAACCAACCACTTAAATGCTATGGTAGGCCTAATCCGGTATCAATACTACCTTATCCCCATACGTTACCGAATATTGACCTCTTACAGAGTCACATTTATATTTAACAGGTTTTATGCAATTATCCCGCAACACATGCCATCCATAAAGATTGATAGTCATCCATCTAGACAAATCAAAAGTGATGTTAAAAACAGAATATAAAAACAATAATTACATGATGGTAAGAAAGAAGAAGCATCAACGGGCACCGAGTAAACAACCCCGCTGATCATACTCTAAATTCATGCCTTTTTCATGTTTGTCAGTGGAGGTGGAGTTTGGTATTATATAACACATGGTGTATTTGTGTAATGTGTGCACTTGAAAAAGGTTTTGTAACCGAAACGTTGTGCCGTGGTGGATGGAATAAAAAGTTTGAAGGGTTAAGCTACCAGCTGGTGAGGCGCTCTTCTTCTATTTATATAAGTGTTGGTATCGCTGGGTGGATCTCCCTGGCCTGGACGTAGCGCCCAAATATGTGGAACCCAAAGGATTCCTTTTCCATGAGGTGCTGTGGATAATCCCCTATGTGTATATAGTGAGTGAGTCGCTTTTCACGTGCACCAGTGGATTTTTGCATCATGGATACGTCTGACTCAGGAGCTGGTGAGTCAAATTCCATCTGCCCCTTTTCTTATACGGATGAGGAAGCTGCGAGAATCATCTCGGACACCGAGGTGGACAATTCCTTTCTCAACCAACCTTCGGTTGATATGCTTAAACGTAAGTGGGAGAATGAGCAGAAAAAACTCATCTCCATGGAGTTACATGTGGTTACCCTAGTTGAATATTATAAGGTAAGACGGATCCCACGTGGGTTACGTCCGAATTTACAACCAACACTGTTACCTAATAATACTGCTTTCTGTGCCAAGTTTGAGGCGATTGGCAACAAATACGCCTTTGACATTATGCTCCTTAATATTGACTTTTTAAAAAAGGAGATTGAGTCTCTTAAGAAACGGTTGATTGAGACAAGGAAAGCGTTGGAGGAGGGTACCACGGAGGAAGAATTAATTAACATTGATACTAAACTTGATGATGTCTTAACAAAGTACCGGACTGATCTTGAGGACACAAAACGGTCTAAATGGTTTCGCGATATTGAGGACTATAGCAGTGGCCGTATATATGGATGGCAATATAAGTCCTTTATACCACAGGGGTTTAAACCTAAACCTGGACCTAGACGACCAAATAATAGAAAACCAAGGAAACCACAAAATCCTCCGGCTCCCCATAATCAAGCGGGATTTACAGCAGAATCTGATTCTACGGATGATGGGGGTAATCACTCTGGGACTGGTTTTTTATCCAAACCGAAGGTCCCAGGACCCGTACCTGGCGGGGCCACAGGGGTGGCAGGAAACACAGGAACAGACGGACAAAGACCGGTGACCCGATCCAAGTCAGGGAGACGGCGGTGAAGGATGAACATCTTGTGGTAAATATATCTTCTCGTGTATTGAGTAAAGAACAATATGATGTCTTGTCTAAGGGGTTAACGTTATGCCCCACGGGGTTTGTTGACTGGTTCAGTATAGACAATGACATGTTTCTATTTTTTCGCAGGTTGGGTCTTGCTAAATATTTTTCTGGTAAAACGGACACAGGTCCTACAACTTCGGGTGATGTCCTCTCTCTCAGGAAAGTTGAACTGTGGAAAAAGAGCAATTTCATAGCACCGGGCCATGACCCAGTCATTGAGACCTTTACTAAGTTGGTCAAGAATAATATTGCTAAATTGAGGAGAAAGAGTTATTATGGACATAAGTCGAATATTACACAACTTGAGAGAGAGGAGATCAAGAAGTTGAAAAAAGATGGGTCCATCACCATAAAGCCAGCCGATAAGGGCGGTGCTATTGTGGTGATGGACACCACCCAATACCGCGGTGAGATTGTGAGACAATTAAATGACGCTTTAGTCTATGAGAGGTTGTCCCATAATCCTACAGAGAGGTTCCAAGTTGAGTTAAAGGCCTTGATTGGTAATGCCCTTGAGGATGGCGTTATAGATCAGGGACTTTCTGAATTCCTGGTAGTGGACTTTCCTGTGGTGCCCACCCTATATGCCCTTCCAAAGATCCACAAGGATTTGGAAAACCCGCCCGGACGTCCGATTGTGTCGGGTAGGGGATCCCTGTGTAATAAGATCTCAATCTTTCTTGACCATTTGTTGCGGAGATTTGCACTGGCGGCACCCTCCTATACAAGGGACACTGGGGATTTTATCACCTCGTTGTCAGAAATTACAGTCAGTGACACGACCTGGCTTGTGTCGTTTGACGTTGTATCGTTGTACACGTCAATTGAACACACAAGAGGTTTACATGCCGTTGATGTAACGCTCGCCGCCTCTGACATGTCGCCTAGCTGTGCACTGTTCGCCCTGGCGCTGTTGGAGTTCGTCCTTAGGAGGAATTATTTCCTCTTTGGTGAAGATTACTATCTGCAGCGCCGGGGGACAGCCATGGGGTCAAATGTGGCCCCAACTTATGCTAACATCTATATGGCTGTCCTCGAGGGCGAACATGTGTACGGCTCTTCTTTTTGGCGACATGTCAGGGGTTGGCGACGCTACATCGACGACATCTTCTTTGTGTGGGAGGGGAGTAGAGAGGAGTTGGATGTCTTTTTGGACTATTTGAATAATGTACACCCTGGTCTGGGCTTTACGATGACATGCTCACTTGTAGAAATGCAATCTTTGGATACCTTGGTGTATAAGGACAATGGGATATTGAAAACTGATCTCTTTATAAAGAGCACGATAGAAACAGTACATTGTGTTTCTTAAGCGAGCATCCCAGAAAAATGGTGGAGTCACTCCCCTGGAGTCAAATGTTAAGGGTACGTAGGTTAGTTGCTGATGACTCTAAAATTGAGGGCAGATTGCAAGAGATGATTAATAGATTTTTAAAGAGAGGGTACCCGATAAATGACCTGGTACGGTTTAAAACAAAAGCATTGAATATCGAACAAAAGGAATTGTTGAAGGTAAAATCGAAAACAACTCTCCCTAAGAGGATTCCTATTGTGACTACTTATTGTAAGTCCAGTAGGAAGATTATGGATATTGTTAAAAAACATTGGCCTTTGTTGAATAAGGGACATGACGAGGTTGAGGAGTTTAAATCACTCCCACTAATATCTTATAGGAGGGGACATAGCTTGAAAGATGACTTGGTACACGCTGACATTGGTAGCACAAAGAGAGATATTCAAAGAACTTTTGCGCCACCCAGTTTGGGGAATTTTCCCTGCTTGGGTTGCGCATGCTGTGGTAACCTTTTGAAGGGCCGGCATTTCAATCACCCACGTTCAGGGAAGAAATATGAAATTAAAAGGAGGTACACGTGTAATAGTGACTTTGTTATTTATACAATTTGTTGTCCATGTGGTCTTCTCTATGTAGGGGAGACGACCATGGAGGTAAAAGCCCGCATAGGGAACCACAAAAGCACCATCCGAACTGGTTTAACTGATTTCCCGGTACCCAGGCATTTTCATTCAATGGGCCACACGGTTAACCAACTCAGATTTAGAGTTATTGACGATGTACCTCCCTGAGGAGGGGTGGTAACCGTGTTGCTCAATTGAAAATGAAAGAATTAAAATGGATCTTTGAGCTAGATACCCTGTTCCCAAAAGGCATGAATTTAGAGTATGATCAGCGGGGTTGTTTACTCGGTGCCCGTTGATGCTTCTTCTTTCTTACCATCATGTAATTATTGTTTTTATATTCTGTTTTTAACATCACTTTTGATTTGTCTAGATGGATGACTATCAATCTTTATGGATGGCATGTGTTGCGGGATAATTGCATAAAACCTGTTAAATATAAATGTGACTCTGTAAGAGGTCAATATTCGGTAACGTATGGGGATAAGGTGGTATTGATACCGGATTAGGCCTACCATAGCATTTAAGTGGTTGGTTATTTATGTTCTTTTATATTATTATTACCACTTAGTGCTTTTCTTTATTTCATATTACTTCATCAGGGCTCTGAGGGCTTTTTTGGATTGACCCTTAAAGGTGCAATAAATAGATTGACTGTATTAGATAATATGAGATTATGCAATTTTTTCCATAGAAGTTAACGGCATTTGTCCCAGTAATACAGCTTTATGCTATATCCTTGCAATCAATGAGTTCTATATATGGTTGTTCTATTTTATAACATCACAGATGGGTTATGTATTGCAACAATTGAGAAATTACCCATCTTATATGATAATTCTGCATCAGTTGTTAGAAATATGCATGAGGTATTATGTATCGCTTCTACAGAATAACTCTATTATATCATCATTTCCTTGTTAGCATTGGCTATGTAATATGGTTTGTATGTAGACAGATAACTAAATTCCCGCATATTAGGTGTAGTATTCACTCCTATATATAATAATATGAAGAATCCCGGCATCTAGCATGTAATGCGCAGACTCGCATCGTGATGACGTATTGACGCGGACGCCGCTAGCCGGAACAGGTCGATAACGTTGCGAGCAGAGTGACAGGAGTGCTAACCAATTAAAGACGGACGCCGACGCATGCGCAGAAGCTCCCCGGAAATGCACCGTTCCGATTGGTGTGTGACCGGAGTGACATGTAGTCACCATGACGATCGAGGATGCTTGGAGATGACCGGCTACACTATGCGAGCGTTGTTATCGGTAAAGTCTGGACTATACATGGCCCGATGTACAAGATGATTGTGCGGTATCATTGACTTATGTGCCATCAGTATGTTGCTATATGATTAGTCGATCTATGTCTAGAAATTAGGTGATTTTTAACTTTGTTTATCTTTATGCTTCCCACTGATTGGTTGTTTGTCAGTGGAGGTGGAGTTTGGTATTATATAACACATGGTGTATTTGTGTAATGTGTGCACTTGAAAAAGGTTTTGTAACCGAAACGTTGTGCCGTGGTGGATGGAATAAAAAGTTTGAAGAGTTAAGCTACCAGCTGGTGAGGCGCTGTTCTTCTATTTATATAAGTATATTTGATGGATGTCTGTATTGTGAATTTACTGTGTTTATTGTGATTTGATGTATGCATTATGTTAGTTGATGTTTTTTTGTGTGACTTTGATGCCTAAATTGTATACTGGATGTCTCACTTACAATTTGCAAGTGAAGGCCAGCACCACCGCTCCTTCCATGCGTCTCTGTCAGTCCCAGCAGCCCTCCGGGATCCCCTGGGACCTCTTACGTGGGTCCCACACACTGTGAGCCTCTGTTCCTGGTGTACACTTCCCCCACAACAGCAATATGTCACTTCCGATTTAGAAAAAGAGCTGAGCTGCACAAAGGATAAACGTGCTCATTCCATTTATTGCATCATAGGGGTGTTACAGGTGGGGGTGCAAGGGAAGGAGGACCGGGTAGCCCCAATGGTACAACTAACGTTTTGCGCTCAACTGGCGCTTGAGGATTGTACCCGCAGAAGCTCCAGTTGAGCGCGAAACGTTCGTTGTACCATCAGGGCTACCCGGTCCTCCTTCCCTTGCACCCCCACCTGTAAAACGCCTATGATGCAATAAATGGAATGAGCACGTTTATCCTGTGTGCAGCTCAGCTCTTTTTCTAAATTGGAAGTGGTATACTGGATGTCTGTATATTGGTATATCAAATAATGCGGAAGAAAATCAAAATAAAATCATATATATATACGGTATATATATATATATATATATATATATATATATATATATGATTCTATTTTGATTTTCTTCCGCATTATTCGAGTATTATATATTGGACTGTTTAGGGGTATGTTGTAAGCACTGTATATTAGTATTGGATGATGGGATTTTTTAGTACATATTGTTATTTTTGGTATATTGGTATATTTTGAGCACTGCATATTCGTATTAATTGATGGGACATAATTTTTGGTAAATGTTCGGATACTGTATGTTTGAATTGTACCAAATTAAGCATACTGCCCAGAGCCAGCATCAGCAGAAGAGGATTGCGTGATGAGGTGGTTTGTATTGACAATTTACAACTCTTATTCAGTGTGGCTTCTTCACGAAAGCCACATTACTGCACGGAAGAAAGACTGCACGGAAGAAAGACTGGCAATTTACTTCTGTTCTATGTCAAGAAAACTTGATGGAGACTACAACTAAAATAATTAGATACAGTGTTAGAAGATGCACCCCTAGTTTGGAAGGCACTCAACAAGCTACTGTTTATCTTTATGCTTCCCACTGATTGGTTGTTTGTCAGTGGAGGTGGAGTTTGGTATTACACATGGTGTATTTGTGTAATGTGTGCACTTGAAAAAGGTTTTGTAACCGAAACGTTGTGCCGTGGTGGATGGAATAAAAAGTTTGAAGAGTTAAGCTACCAGCTGGTGAGGCGCTGTTCTTCTATTTATATAAGTGTTGGTATCGCTGGGTGGATCTCCCTGGCCTGGACGTAGCACCCAAATATGTAGAACCCAAAGGATTTCTTTTCCATGACGTGCTGTGGATAATCCCCTATGTGTAAATCCATCAAATATACAACATAGACATCATATCCTCAATACAGACAACAATACAGACATTATATTGGCAATAACAAATCAAACAGACATAATCTACTTATATAATCGCTAGTTGGGACTTCCGGCCGCTGTCCCCGAATCCCATAAGGCACCAAGGTAGTGTCACTTGCGCAGGCGCATTTCATGGCCGCAAGGGGAAGCTGCCAGGCGCAGGCAGCGATACGCGTGGGGAGTGCCATACCTCGCACCCTTATGCCTGGAACTGGTAAACTGGTTACCTAATCTTGTTAACCCTCACTCTGGTTCCCTATGCTGAGTTAAAGGAACCTTCCATTTTTACTTTATTCTATGTGTCTCATTGCCCTATAGGTTTTAACACTAAAGTGTCATTAATTCTATTTTGTTATGCTGTTAAACCTTATGCTATACTGTGAACATTTAGCTATGGTGCCCTGCATGACAGGTACCATTAGGGTTGATTGTTTTCACATATATATTTTTTCAGTGAGGTTCCCATACTAAAACCTAACTACAAAGAGGGAGGTGTAAAACTCTAAAGTGTATACTTCTTACAATTGCTCCATAGGGACTTTTATCTGTGTAAAATCTTGTTATATGTGTACCCCCTGGGCATTATAGGTTTATATCATGTATGGTCTTTGATGATACATGTAAATGTTTACTCCTATTTGTATACTTGCACCTTACTTGGGGTCTATAGATAAAATAAAATATCATATATACTTTCTGTTGGAAGATATATTACTGTAACCAAAACAGGCAATTGGTGCAGAGGTTGTTCTATGATATACTTTTTTTCATATGAACTGTTATAGCGGTATTGGGCTGTTTTTGAGTGTTTTTATCCTTGTGTGATTATTCATGTGTGGTGTTTTTGTAATTAAAATAAAATTGTTAATATTTCATAAACTATTTCTTGAGGTTGTATCGCTTCTTAGAGACCTTCTGTCTGTTTGCTCAATAAAACTACCTGAAGGACCTTTGGGACTTATCCTACTACTAATTATATACCCCCAACTGTACCTGCCTACATTTAAGGCTACCAGGCAATCCTCATGTTCTACCCTGAACAGGAATTCCTTTCCTTCCTTGCGCATGTTTAGTGTCTCTGACATACCCAAGGGAAGAGACAATCAAGGGTTGTAGCTGTTGGTCAACCCATCCTGATAGAGGTTCAATTGGAGAACCAATTCCTGCCACCATGGTTCTAAGGGGGGGGGTGTGAAATGTCCCTTTATGGGTTTTGGGCAAGGCGTGAAAAAGTGGGGCAGACTGGGTTGGTCACCCACATATATTTATGCTGTTTTTTAGTGATTACATCCAAAGCCATGCCCTCTTGCCCTATAAATATGTATATATTTATATGTGTACATTTATTATGTTTGGAACGAACTTGCATTTTTTGCTGTTGTTTGTCTTGCAACATAACAAGGTTTCTCCTATATGTAGTGAATCCTCTAATAATACTTTATGAGACCATTTATGTTCAACTAGATGGCGGCCCGATTCTAAAGAATCGGGTATTCTAGCCTATGGTTATTAGGGTATACGGGGGCTCAGTGGTTAGCAGACTATACAGCGGCTGAGTGGTTAGCAGAGTATACGGAGGCTTAGTGGCTCATAGTCTGCTATAGGGCAGAGTGCAGTGGTCCGGGCCAGAGTGCAGTGGTCAGGGGCCCGATGCAATTGCATCAGGAGCGCGGTGAAATGAATTGTGTGTATACAGGCGGGTTAGTGGGTAGCAGAGTATACAGGAGGCTCTGAGGGTAGCAGATTATACAGGCAGCTCTGTGGGTAGCAGAGTATACAGGCGGCTCTGTGGATAGCAGAGTATGATGTGGCGGGAGGCTGGAGAGGTGAGGAGAGGTGGCGCTGGAGGGGTGAGGAGAGGTGAGGCAGGAGGGGTGAGGAGAGGTGAGGCAGGAGGGGTGAGGAGAGAGGAGGATGGAGGGGTGAGGAGAGAGGAGGATGGAGCGGCGAGATGACCGTTCTGTAAAAAGATAATAGGGAGGGGGACAAGAGGCGCAATAGTGCCCTATCACTAGTGACACTTATTTGTGAGGGTGGTGCTGTAAAGCTGCTCACCTGGTCCAGTTGTGAACCCCACAACTGGTTTGAAGGCGTTTTTGGAATCTATGTTCCAGCTGCTGCAGGACCTCCACCGACCACTGGATAGTGGTTTGAATCCAAGAAATAATGGGAGTGCTGGTGTGCCACGGTCCGCGCTGCTGTGGTATGGAAAAACTCACCAAAGAGCCAAAAGTACTTTCATCCTTTATTCCTCCTCTCTCCTACGCGTTTCAGCGCCACACCCGGCGCCGGGTGTGGCGCTGAAACGCGTAGGAGAGAGGAGGAATAAAGGATGAAAGTACTTTTGGCTCTTTGGTGAATTTTTCCATACCACAGCATCGTGGACCGTGGCACACCAGCACTCCCATTATTTCTGAGATGACCGTTCGGCACACCTCTGCTCCTCCAGGCTGCACACATCACGGCGGTCGTCTTCCGCCCGTGATGTGTGTTTTAGGCTGTGTCGGGGCGGCCGTAAGCGTGGCGGGGCTGCATGAGTCCCGCTTCGCTTAGGGCCGGCATGTTGGTCCACCCTGGATGGGTGTAGCTCTGTGGTGACGTCGCTTTGGCGATGACAAAGTGACGGAAGTGCTGGCTACAGTGACGGAAGTGAGCCTTCGGGTTTTATATATTAGATATAGCAGCACTATGGTATATGGCGGTACAGTATAGCAGATGTATAGCAGCACTATAGTATATGGCAATATATTACAGTATATGTACAGGTGCACTATAGTATATGGGGGTATTTTATAGCACATGTATAGCAGCGCAATGGTATATGGCGGTACATTACAGTACATGTATAGCAGCGCTATGGTATATGGTGGTACATTACATTACATGTATAGCAGCGCTATAGTATATGGCGATACATTACAGCACATGTATAGCAGCACTATAGTATATGGCGATACATTAGAGTAGATGTATAGCAGCACTATGGTATATGGCCATACTCAGCTCTCTCCCGCTCCTCCCTCCAAAAAATAAAAAAATCCTCAGTGAGGATACTCACCTGTCCGCCGGCTCACTCCACCTTCATCTTGTAGGTCCTACAGGGGTTTAGGACCCGTCGTTGACTGGGAAACCGTTCAGCTGATGGGTCACATGACCGCTAACTGCCTGGGATGGATTAGGGGGGCAGGATGGTGACGGGGGGTGGAGTGGTGGCAGGATGGAGCGAGCGGGGCAGGATGGAGCAGGGGGGGGGCAGGATGGACCCAAGGGGGTGGGGGAGGGTCAGGAAGGAGCCGGAGGAGCAGGATGGAGCCGGAGGAGCAGGATGGTGGCGGAGGTTGGGGCAGGATGGAGGCTGCGAGGCAGGATGGAGCGAGCGGGGCGGGGGGACAGGATGGAGGCGGCGGGGAAGGATGGAGCCGGCGAGGCAGGATGGAGGCTGCGGGGTAGGATGGAGGCGGGGGGGCAGGATGGAGCGAGCGGGGCAGGATGGAGCGGGGGGGGTCAGGATGGAGCCGGAGGAGCAGGATGGAGACGGAGGAGCAGGATGGTGGCGGAGGTGGGGGCAGCATGGAGCGAGCGGGGCAAGACGGAGCGAGCGGGGCAGGGGGACAGGATGGAGGCGGCGGGGCAGGATGGAGCCAGCGAGGCAGGATGGAGGCGGCGGGGTAGGATGGAGGCGGCGGGGCAGGATGGTGGCGAGGGGGCAGGATGGAGCGAGCGGGGCAGGATGGTGGCAGGGGGGCAGGATGGAGCGAGCAGGGCAGGATGGAGGGAGTGGGACAGGATGGTGGCGGGGGGGCAGGATGGAGCGAGCGGGGCAGGATGGTGGCAGGGGGGCAGGATGGAGCGAGCAGGGCAGGATGGAGGGAGCGGGACAGGATGGTGGCGGGGGGGCAGGATGGAGCAAGCGGGGCAGGATGGAGGTGGCAGGGGGGGCAGGATGGAGCTGGCGGTGGGGGGGGCAGGATGGAGGCAGCGGGAGGCAGGATGGAGGTGGTGTGGGGGGGGCAGGATGGAGGCAGCGGGGGGAGTAGTATGGATAGGATGGAGCAGGGGGGGGAAGGATGGAGCCGGCGGGGGGGTGGGGGCAGGATGGAGTCGGCGGGGGGGGGGGAGGGCAGGATGGAGCTGGTGTGGTGGTGTGGGGGTGGGGGCCAGGATGGAGCCGGTGCTGGGGCAGGATGGAGCTGGTGTGGGGGGGGGGGCAGGATGGAGCTGGTGGGGGGGGCAGGATGGAGCCGGTGGGGGGGCAGGATGGAGCTGGTGTGAGGGGGCAGGATGGAGACGGCGGGGGGGCAGGAGCAGTCACGGGGGGGCAGGACGACCCACGGGGCCTGCAGGAGCCGTGGGGGGGCAGGACACCCGCGTGGCTCCCACATAGGGACAAAAGCCGGATCTTCTGAGAGCGGAACGTTCCTCCGCCGATCCCTGTAGCCGGGCAGCGCCCGGCTACCCCGCACTGGTAACGTCACCACCATGGTCCGGAGGCCATGATGGAAGTAACCTTCGGGTTTTATGTTATAGATACACACAGACATATACAGTATACACACACATATACAGCATACAGACACACACACACACACACACACACAGTATACACACACACATACAGTATACACTATATACAGTATACACTATATACAGTATACTCACACACACACATACACACACACACACAGACAAAGTATACACACACACATACAGAATACACACATATATAGTATATAGACACATATACAGTATACACACACAGTATACACACACATACAGTATACACACACAGTATACACACACAGTATACACACACATTCAGTATACACACACATAGATTATACAGACACATACAGTATACACCCACATACACACTATACACATACAGTATACACACACATACAGTATACAGACACATATACAGTATACACAAACATACAGTACACACATACAGTATACACATACAGTATACACACACACACACACACACAGTATACACACACATATACAGTATACACACACATATACAGTATACACACACATACAGTATACACACACATATACAGTATACACACACATACAGTATACACACACATATACAGTATACACACACATACAGTATACACACAAATACAGTATACACTATATACAGTATACACTATATACAGTATACTCACAACACCCTACAGTATACACACATATACAGTATACTCACACACACATACAGTATACACACACATACAGAATACACACATATATAGTATATACACACATATACAGTATACACACATACAGTATACACACACATATTCAGTATTCACACACATATTTAGTATACACACACATAAAGTATACATACATACAGTATAACACACATATACAGTATATACACACATACAGTATACACTATATACAGTATACTCACACACACACACAGTATACACACACATACAGAATACACACATATATAGTATATAGACACATATACAGTATACACACACACACACAGTATACACACACACAGTATACACACACATACAGTATACACACACACAGTATACACACACACACAGTATACACACACATTCAGTATACACACACATAGATTATACAGACACATACAGTATACACATACAGTATACACATACAGTATACACACACATACAGTATACAGACACATATACAGTATACACAAACATACAGTACACACATACAGTATACACACACAGTATACACACACACACACAGTATACACACTCACACACACACAGTATACACACACATATACAGTATACACACATACACATACAGTATACACACACATACAGTATACACACACATATACAGTATACACACACATACAGTATACACACATATACAGTATACACACACATACAGTATACACTATATACAGTATACACACATATACAGTATATACACACATACAGTATACACACAGATACAGTATACACACACATATAGAGTATAGACAAACATACAGTATACACACATATACAGTATACACACATACAGTATACACACACAGTATACACACATATACAGTATACACACACAGTATAACACACACATACAGTATACACACACATATACAGTATACACATACATACAGCATACACACATACAGTATACACACACACACAGTATACACACACACATATATACAGTATGCACACATATACAGTATACACACACATATACAGTATACACACACATAGAGTATACACACACATACAGTATACACACACACATATACAGTATACAGATATATACAGTATACACACACATATACAGTATACACACACATACAGTATACACATATACAGTATACACACACACATATACAGTATACACACACATATACAGTATACACATATATATAGTATACACACACATATACAGTATACACACACAGATACAGTATACACACACACATATACAGTATACAGACACACACATACAGTATACACACACACAGTATACACACACACACATATACAGTATACACACACACATATACAGTATACACACACATATACAGTATACACACACACATACAGTATACACAGACACATATACAGTATACACATATATACAGTATACACATATATACAGTATACACACACACATATACAGTATACACCCCACACACATATACAGTATACACACATACAGTATACACACACACATACAGTATACACACATATACAGTATACACACACATATACAGTATACACACACACATATACAGTATACACACACATACAGTATACACACATACAGTATACACACACACATATACAGTATACACACACATACAGTATACACACACAGATATACAGTATACACATATATACAGTATACACACACAGATATACAGTATACACATATATACAGTATACACACACACATACAGTATACACACAGACATATACAGTATACACACACATATACAGTATACACACAGACACATACAATATACACACACACACATATAATCTCACTCTTCAGTGCAGGAGACTGTGTATGAAGGAGCCGCAGATCTCCTGTATCTCTGTGTGATCCGAGCTGTCTCCTCAGCTCTGCAGCATTTCCGATCCCCTGAGGAATACATCTCCCATCATGCACCGCGGTTCCTCCCCTGTGACGCCATGATCCTGGAAGCAGTGAGGAATATAAGGGGGAGGTGGCATCCAGCCTATTATTGTGTGATTGGGGTGGTCCCCTTGGGCTTGTTCCGCCCACCCCTGGGCTCAGCAGACACCTTAATGGATGCGGCTGGGGCCGGGTGTGTGGAGCGGACACGCCCCTTAGTGACCCGACCGCGGCCTTGGTTACCAAGCTCTCCGGGGGGCGTGGATGGAGGATCGGGGAGCGTGGAGGGGAGACTGGGGAGCGTGGAGGAGAGACCGGGGAGGATGGAGGGAAGACCGGGGAGGATCGGGAGGAGCCACCCGGGGGGCAGGACGTCCGAAAGCGGAACGTTCCTCGCCGGTCCCTGTAGCCGGGCGCCGCCTGGTGACGTCACCACCATGGTCGGAGGCCATCACGGAAGTAACCTTCGGGTTTTCCGGAAGTGGCCTTCGGCTTTTATATTATAGATGTTTTGCTAAATTCTTTCAGGTGATACTCATTTGTAAATTCACAGGTGTATTGTCCTATATATATATATTGTGTTATGTTAGTGCCTCTTTGTCATTGATAGAGATTTTTTAATGGAAACGCGTCTGACGGGGCATGTCTTAGTCACCTAGATGCATTTTAATCTTTATGTTGTGATTTACAAAATAAAGTAAAACTTTTTTCATTGGATAAAGGTGCCAGCTTTTCCTCATTATATTCCTGACTTGGGCTGTGGCCGGCCGCTAGCTGAAGCACCTGACCGGATCTTCTGAGAAGGAGGAATGAGCTTAATCCCATTCCCTGGTCTTACTGTACAAAATGGAACTGTCATGCCAAACATCACCATGGCTATTAACCCCTTAACGACTAATGACGAGTATACTCGTCATGAAAAGATGTCAGTTCCCGCATCATGACGAGTATACTCGTCATGGCTTTGAACTGTCACTGCTTCTAAACGAACAGTGACAGTTCAATTCTAAAAGCTGTCAGTGACAGCCAAGGGTTAGGGGCAGAGGTGTGGGCACCCCTGTTAACCCTTCACCCACCCCCCCTCCCCAATCACACTTATCTGCCGGCGGGTTGCACCGCAGCCGCCGGCCATGAGCTGATGCTCCAGCTCCCCCTGTGTCCTGTCCCCGCCCCCTGTGTCCAGCTCCCCCTGTGTCCTGTAGCCCCCCTGTGTCCTGAGCCCCCTGTGTCCTGTCCCCGTCCCCTGTGCAGCCCCTCCTGTGTCCTGTCCCCGTCCCCTGTGCAGCCCCTCCTGTGTCCGGTCCCCGTCCCCTGTGCAGCCCCTCCTGTGTCCTGTCCCCGCCCCCTGTGTCCAGCTCCCCGTGTCCTGTAGCCCCCCCTCGTGCCCTGAGCCCCCTGTGTCCTGTCCCCGTCCCCTGTGCAGCCCCCCTGTCTCCCGTCCATCCCCGCCCTCCACCCTGCATTGTTTGGCTGCCGGCGGGCTTGTGCGCCCGCCGACGAAGCTGCAGGGCCCCCTCCTCCTCCTCCTCCTCCCTGCTGGTCCCGGTCCCCAGCCCCCGGTCCCCGGTCCCCAGCCCCACTCACCTATCCCGGCGGGCTGCACGCTCGGTGCACCCGCCCGCACCGTCGGCCTCCTCTGCAGTCCGGTGTGGCTCCTCCTCTTCTCAGGGGGCTCCTCCTCCTCATCGCTGGGTAAGAATGAATGAATGAATGAATGAATGAATGGATGGATGGATGGGTGGATGGGTGGATGGATGGATGGATGTGTGCGTGCGTGGATGTGCGTGCTTGGATGTGTGCGTACGTGGATGAGCGTGGATGTGGATGTACGTGGATGTGTGTGTGGATGTGCGTGGATGTCAGCATGCGTGCGTGGATGTGTGCATGCGTGGATGTGGTTGTGTGCATGCGTGGATGTGCGTACGTGGATGTGCGTACGTGGATGTGCGTACGTGGATGTGCGTGGATGTGGATGTACGTGGATGTGTGTGTGGATGTCAGCATGCGTGCGTGGATGTGTGCATGCGTGGATGTGGTTGCGTGCATGCGTGGATGTGCGTACGTGGATGTGCGTACGTGGATGTGCGTACGTGGATGTGCGTGGATGTGGATGTACGTGGATGTGTGTGTGGATGTCAGCATGCGTGCGTGGATGTGTGCATGCGTGGATGTGGTTGCGTGCATGCGTGGATGTGCGTACGTGGATGTGCGTACGTGGATGTGCGTACGTGGATGTGCGTGGATGTGGATGTACGTGGATGTGTGTGTGGATGTCAGCATGCGTGCGTGGATGTGTGCATGCGTGGATGTGGTTGTGTGCATGCGTGGATGTCAGCACGTGGATGTGTGTACGTGGATGTGTGTACGTGGATGTGCGTACGTCGATGTGCGTACGTGGATATGTGCGTATGTGGATATGTGCGTACGTGCATGTGCGTGGATGTGGATGTACGTGGATGTGTGTGTGGATGTGCGTGGATGTCAGCATGCGTGCGTGGATGTGTGCATGCGTGGATGTGCGTGTGTGGATGTGTGTGCGTGGTTGTGTGCATGCGTGGATGTTAGCACGTGGATGTGCGTACGTGGATGTGCGTACGTGGATGTGCGTGCGTGGATGATGGGTGCATAGGTGGATGGATGGGTGCAACAAGGGATCATGTGTCCTCTTGTTATAGTCTCTGGGATCATAGTCAATGGTGCACTGTATAACTGATCATTGTCATACAGTGCACTATAACTCTGACCCCTGAGACTGTAGGAAGAGGACACTTGATCCCTTGCTGCAGTCTCTGGATCGAGCGTCGTGGGACCTTCGTTGTGGACTACGTCGGAGGCGATCGAGCGTCGTGGGACCTTTGTTGTGGACTACGTCGGATCTTTATAATAAAGATGGAGTCCGAATTTTGTTTGTGTTTTTTTTCAAATAAAAAGATTTTTCTCTGTGTGTATTTTCTGACTATTTACCAGAGATTCCTAATGGCGGGTCTAACATTGGCCTTATATTATGAATCTCGGGCTTAGTGCCAGCTGCCAATAAAAAGCTGGCATTAACCCCTTTATTACCCAGTTTGCCACCGGCACCAGGGCAACTGGAAGAGCATGGGTACAGCGCCAGAAAATGGCGCTTCAATGAATGCGCCATTTTCTGGGGCGGCTGCGGGCTGCAATTCGCAGCATGGGGGGCCCAGAACGCTTGGGCCTTTCCATGCTGAGGATTCCAGCCCCCAGCTGCCTAGTTGTACCTGGCTGGGCCAAAAATATGGCGGAGCCCTACGTCATTTTTTTTTCTAGAATTAGTTCTAGAAATAAAAAAAAATAGGCTTCGCTGTATTTTTGGTTGCATCCAGGTACAACGAGGCAGCTGGGGGTTGCTAGCAGTCTGTAGCTGCCAAGTTGTACCTGGCTGGACCAAAAATATGGCGGAGCCCTACGTCATTTTTTTTTTTCTAGAATTAGTTCTAGAAATAAAAAAAAATAGGCTTCGCTGTATTTTTGGTTGCAGCCAGGTACAACGAGGCAACTGGGGGTTGCTAGCAGTCTGTAGCTGCCAAGTTGTACCTGGCTGGACCAAAAATATGGCGGAGCCCTACGTCATTTTTTTTTCTTCTAGAATTAGTTCTAGAAATAAAAAAAAATGGGCTTCGCTGTATTTTTGGTTGCAGCCAGGTACAACGAGGCAGCTGGGGGTTGCTGGCAGTCTGTAGCTGCCAAGTTGTACCTGGCTGGACCAAAAATATGGCGGAGCCCCACATCATTTTTTTTTCTAGAATTAGTTCTAGAAATAAAAAAAAGCCTTCGCTGTATTTGTAGCCAGCCATGTACAACTTGGCAGCTGCCTGACTGGAATCCTCAGCGTGGAGAGACTCAAATGTTGTGGGTCCCCCACGCTGCAAATTTCAACCCACAGCCACCCAAGAAAATAGCACATTCATTAGAGGCGGCATTTTCTGGTGCTGTACCCCAACTCTACCAGTTGCCCTTGTGCTGGTGGCACACGGGTTCTCCATATGCGACATGGTGTCCGCTAACAATTTCAATAGAAAATTAGCTCCAATTGTTAGCGGAAACCATGTCGGGTATGGAGAGCCCCTCCCTGTGTGCCTGAACATTGGAGCTCCCCCACAAGTGACCCCATTTTGAAAACTAGACCCCCGAAGGAACGTATCTAGATGCATAGTGAGCACTTTGAAGCCACAGATGCTTCACAAATTCATCCATAAAAATGAAAATGCACGTTTTTTTCCACAAAAAGTTTCTTTTTTCATTTTTACAGATCAATTTGTGAAGCACCTGGGGGTTCAAAGTGCTCACTATGCATCTGGATACGTTCCTTGGGTGGTCTAGTTTCCAAAATGGGGTCACTTGTGGGGTAGCTCCAATGTTTAGGCACATAGGGGCTCTTCATATCCTACAAGGTGTCCGCTAACAATTCCAATTGTTAGTGGACACCATGTCGCGTATGGAGAGCCCCTGTGTGTCTCCACATTGGAGCTCCCCCACAAGTGACCCCATTTTGGAAACTAGACCCCCAAAGGATTATATCTAGATGCATAGTGAGCACTTTGAACCCCCAGATGCTTCACAAATTGATCCGTAATAATGAAAAAATAAATTATTTGTGGAAAAAAAGTGCTTCTTCATTTTTACGGATGAATTTCTGAAGCATCTGTGGCTTCAAAGTGCTCACTATGCATCAAGACACGTTCCTTTGGGGGTCTAGTTTCCAAAATGGGGTCACTTGTGGGGGAGCTCTAATGTGGAGATACACAGGGACCCTCCAAACGCGACATGGTGTCCGCTAACAAATTGAGCTCATTTTCCATTCAAATTGTTAGCGGACACCATGTCGCGTTTGGAGGGTCCCGGTGTGTCTCCACATTGGAGCTCCCCCACAAGTGACCCCATTTTGGAAACTAGACCCCCTAAGGAACGTATCTAGATGCATAGTGAGCACTTTGAACCCCCAGATGCTTCACAAATTCATCAATAAAAATGAAAAAGCACTTTTTTTTTCCACACAAATTTTCTTTTTTCATTTTTACAGATCAATTTGTGAAGCACCTGGGGGTAGAAAGTGCTCACTATGCATCTAGATATGTTCCTTTGGGGGTGTAGTTTCCAAAATGAGGTCACTTGTGTGGGAGCTCCAATGTGGAGACACACGGGGACCCTCCAAACGCGACATGGTGTCCGCTAACAATTTGAATGGAAAATGAGCTCAAATTGTTAGCGGACACCATGTCGCGTTTGGAGGGTCCCTGTGTATCTCCACATTGGAGCTCCCCCACAAGTGACCCCATTTTGGAAACTAGACCCCCAAAGGAACATATCTAGGTGCATAGTGAGCACTTTGAACCCCAGATGCTTCACAAATTTATCCGTAATAATGAAAAAATAATTTTTTAGTGGAAAAAAAGTGCTTTTTCATTTTTACGGATGAATTTGTGAGGCACCTGGGGGTTCAAAGTGCTCACTATGCATCTAGATACGTTCCTTCGGGGGTCTAGTTTCCAAAATGGGGTCACTTGTGGGGGAGCTCCAATGTGGAGATACACAGGGACCCTCCAAACGCGACATGTGTCCGCTAACAACTTGAGCTCATTTTCCATTCAAATTGTTAGCGGACACCATGTCGCGTATGGAGGGTCCCCGTGTGTCTCCACATTGGAGCTCCCCCACAAATGACCCCATTTTGGAAACTAGACCCCTAAGGAACGTATCTAGATGCATAGTGAGCACTTTGAACCCCAGATGCTTCACAAATTCATCAATAAAAATGAAAAAGCACTTTTTTTTTCCACACAAATTTTCTTTTTTCATTTTTACAGATCAATTTGTGAAGCACCTGGGGGTAGAAAGTGCTCACTATGCATCTAGATATGTTCCTTTGGGGGTGTAGTTTCCAAAATGGGGTCACTTGTGTGGGAGCTCCAATGTGGAGACCCACAGGGACCCTCCAAACGCGACATGGTGTCCGCTAACAATTTGAATGGAAAATGAGCTCAAATTGTTAGCGGACACCATGTCGCGTTTGGAGGGTCCCTGTGTGTCTCCACATTGGAGCTCCCCACAAGTGACCCCATTTTGGAAACTAGACACCCAAAGGAACATATCTAGGTGCATAGTGAGCACTTTGAACCCCCAGATGCTTCACAAATTGATCCGTAATAATGAAAAAATAATTTTCTAGTGGAAAAAAAAGTGCTTTTTCATTTTTACGGATTAATTTGTGAGGCACCTGGGGGTTCAAAGTGCTCACTATGCATCTAGATACGTTCCTTCGGGGGTCTAGTTTCCAAAATGGGGTCACTTGTGGGGGAGCTCCAATGTGGAGATACACAGGGACCCTCCAAACGCGACATGGTGTCCGCTAACAATTTGAGCTCATTTTCCATTCAAATTGTTAGCGGACACCATGTCGCGTATGGAGGGTCCCCGTGTGTCTCTACATTGGAGCTCCCCCACAAATGACCCCATTTTGGAAACTAGACCCCCTAAGGAACGTATCTAGATGCATAGTGAGCACTTTGAACCCCCAGATGCTTCACAAATTCATCCATAAAAATTAAAAAAAACACTTATTTTTCACAAAAAAATTCTTTTTGCCTACATTTTTTCAGTTTCACATGGGCAAAGGGATAAAATACATCCCAAAATTTGTTGGGCAATTTCTCCTGAGTACACCGATACCTCATATGTGGTCATAAACTACTGTTTGGGCGCACGGCAGGGCTCAGAAGTGAAGGAGCGCCATATCACTTTTTGAACGGAAAATTGGCTCTAAAATTCAAATTGTGCTCCTTCACTTCTGAGCCCTGCCGTGCGCCCAAACAGTGGTTTATGACCACATATGAGGTATCGGTGTACTCAGGAGAAATTGCCCAACAAATTTTAGGATGCATTTTATCCTGTTGCCCATGTGAAAATGAAAAAATTGAGGCTAAAAGAACATTTTTGTTACAAAAATTAAAATGTCTATTTTTTCCTTCAACTTTATTTTAGTTCCTGTGAAGCACCTGAAGGGTTAATAATCTTCTTCAATATAGTTTTGAGTAGCTTGAGGGGTGCAGTTTTTGGAATGGTGTCACTTTTGGGTGTTTTCTGTCATGTACACCCCTCAAAGAGACTTCAAATGTGATGTGGTCTCTAAAAAATTGGTTTTGTAAATTTTGCTGGAAAAATGAATAATTGCTGATGAACTTTGAACCCTTATAACGTCCTACCAAAATTTTTTTTTTCTTCCAAAATTGTGCTGATGTGAAGTAGACATGTGGGAAATGTTATTTATTAACTATTTTGTGGCACATAACTCTCTGGTTTAGCAGAATAAAAATTAAAAATTTGAAAATTGCTAAATTTTCAAAATTTTTGCCAAATTTTTTATTTTTTCACAAATAAGCGCAAAAATTATCGACCTAAATTTAATACTAACATGAAGCCCAATATGTCACGAAAAAACAATCTCATAATCGCTAGGATCCGTTGAAGCGTTCCAGAGATATTACCTCATAAAGGGAGAGTGGTCAGAATTACAAAAAATGGTCCGGTCATTAGGGTGCAAAGTGACTCGGTCCTTAAGGGGTTAAACAAGATAGGACTCATGGTCCCAGACAATACAATAAACGAACGGTGAGTGAAGTAGCAGTGGTCTTTCAGAATGATGATGGTGAGCCTCCCTTCTATAGAGACATATTAATTCATTTAAGACCTGATCCACAAAATTGTCTGGCTCCAAAAACACAAAGAATCAGCTTTCTGCATAGCAATTTAGATGCCCTGATGTATCCTATCTTTTTGCCTTATGGAGAACAAGGCTGGCAAAATGCTCTAAAACACCAAGTACATAGTACACAAAGGATCACCCAACTACAGTACTACAGCTATGTATTATCAGTAAAGGCCCTGTCTCACATAACGGTATCGTTAGAGAGATCGTTGTAACTGTGATGTTATAACAATCTCTCCAGCGATGTCGTTCTGTGTGACACTTTGCAGTGATCAGGCCCCTGCTGTGAGGTTGCTGATCGCTGCAAAGTGCTGCGGGTCATTTTTTGATCATTGGTTTCCCGCTGGTCAGCACGCATCACTGCGTGTGACCACAAGAAACCAGCGATCAGTGAACTCACTGGCTGGTAACCATGGTAAACACCGGGTATCCAGGCGCGCTGCCTAGATACCTGGTGTTTATCATAGTTACCAGCGTTCTCCCTTACAGGCAGCGCTAAGCAGGGAGAACTCTGGTAACTAAGATGAACACTGGGTATCCAGGCAGCGCTAAGCAGGGAGGACGCTGACAGCACCTTCAGCAATGTGGGAGGTCGTTTCCATGGCCCTGATCGCTGGGGAGATCTGCCTGTTTGAGAGCTCCCCAGCGATCAGGTAACGACGCTCCAGCAATCCTGGCAGGTCGTTATCGCTGTCGGGATCGCTGGAGCGGTTATTATGTGTGACTGGACCTTAAGAAAGGATTTTCATCAACTACTAAATGGGGGTAAACTAACACAGCAATATTTGGTTGATGCATACGTCAAAATCAAAGCTAATCGACTACATTACATTAGAATGCATCAAAAGATTTAAAAGTAGATTATTGCAATCTTCAAGAACATTTACTCAACAAATCTATTCAAAAGGGCATCCCAATTGGAAAAACTGTCATTTTACCATCATCTTTTGAAGGCAGTCCATGAAATATGCAACAGCGCTACCAGGATGCTATGGCTATCGTTATTAAATATGGTCGCCTTGATCTCTTTGTCACCATGATGTGTAACTCTAAGTGGAGGGAAATTACTGAAAGTTTACAATTGTAGCAACATGCTGAACATTGCTCAGACTTGGTTGCATGGGTCTTTGAAGGGAATCTGTCAAGTCACTCTACCCCTCTCTCCTATCACTACCTGTCCCTGCGCCGCTGGGCGTCCTGGGTCCTGGTGCAATGCGCATGTTAAAGCCAGGCCGATCACGTGATTAGGCCCACAATGCATTGGGCCGATCACGTGATTAGGCCCACATTGCGCCCGGCCGGATATGACATTCCGGCCGGGCATTACAGCTGCAGACAGGGCAGGAGATACAAAAAGGAGGTGGCAAAGTACCAGGAGCAAGGACACCCAGTGGGGTGTGCTAGGACACAGCGAGGAAAGGAGAATGGAGCCTGGAACCCGCCTATCCAGTCTCCTAGATGGAGACCATATGTAAGTTCAAAGTCATTTTTCATAACCGGTATAGGGCCCCTTTAGGTCAGAAAAGGATGGTTAGGGAACAGCTACCAAGCTGCAGGGACAAGTAGTGATAGGAGAGAGGGGTAGAGCGACCTGACAGGTTCCCTTTAAAATTAAACTTGAATGCCTGTTATCTGATAATCAAAGAAATGATGGGAGTACTGGTGTGTCACGGTCCGCGCTGCTGTGGTATGGATAAACTCACCAAAGAGCCAAATGTATTTTCATCCTTTACTCCTCCTCTCTCCTACGCGTTTCAGCGCCACACCCGGCGCCTTCCTCAGGAAGGCGCCGGGTGTGGCGCTGAAACGCGTAGGAGAGAGGAGGAATAAAGGATGAAAATACATTTGGCTCTTTGGTGAGTTTATCCATACCACAGCAGCGCGGACCGTGACACACCAGTACTCCCATCATTTCTTGGATTCAAACCACTATCCAGTGGTCGGTGGAGGTCCTGCAGCAGCTGGAACATAGATTCCAAAAACGCCTTCAAACCAGTTGTGGGGATCACAACTGGACCAGGTGAGCACCACCATCACACATAAGTGTCACTAGTGATAGGGCACTATTGCGCCTCTTGTCCCCCTCCCTATTTTCTTTTTACATGTTATCTGATAATGGATTATTTGGACAGGTCTGTGCTATCATGCATGTCATCATGTTTCAAAAGCGTGGTCTGCCACATGAACATATTTTAATCATATTTGACAATAATTCAAAAATCAGAACTGAACAAGAGATAGACAACATTGTATGGGCTGAAATTCCTGACAAGACAACATACCCTCAGCAAGTTTTCATACTTGGAGGAGATTTCCGACAATGCCATCCTGTACTTACACATGCCACCAGAGCTGAAATTGTGAATTGTTGTCTTAAATATTGTCAACTCTGGAAAGACTCTCGCTATTCAACAGCAAGAGATACAGGTATCCAGAATAAAGCACTTGGTTACTTAAACTAGGAAATAGTCAGCTCTCAAATGAATACAACCATCAAGAGGACGTTATTGAAATTCCTCCAGATATGCTGTCCTCTGCCTGTTTAATCATGGACATATTTGGCACAAACATTCAAATTAATGTTAATGACACGGAAAGTGTTATGTATGCAGTATCCCATGCAATACTCTGTCTAAAAAATTAAGATGTTTAACTTCTAAACTCTCAAATTATAGACCAAATGAGTGGCCTATATATCTTACTAGATGGTGGCCCGATTCTAACGCATCGGGTATTCTAGAATATGTATGCAGTTGACATGCTGTGACTGACAGAACTTGTTCAGTCAACGTGAGTGAATTACACATATATATATATATATATATCAGCGCTATGGTATATGGTGGTACATTACAACATTACAGCACATGTATAGCAGCGCTATGATATATTTCGGTACATTACAACATTACAGTACATGTATAGCAGCGCTATGATATATGGGGGTACATTACAGTACATGTATAGCAGCACTATAGTATATGGCGGTACATTACAGTACATGTATAGCAGCACTATAGTATATGGCGGTACATTACAGTACATGTATAGCAGTGCTATGGTATATGGCGGTACATTACAGTACATGTATAGCAGCACTATAGTATATGGCGGTACATTACATTACATGTATAGCAGCACTATAGTATATGGCGGTACATTACAGTACATGTATAACAGCACTATGGTATATGGTGTTACTCCGCTCCAGGATGGTGGCAGGATGGTGGCGAGTGGGGCAGGATGGAGCGAGCGGGGCAGGATGGTGGCGGGGGGCAGGATGGAGTGAGCAGGGCAGGATGAAGCGAGCGGGGCAGGATGGTGGTGAGCGGGGCAGGATGGTGGCGAGCGGGGCAGGATGGAGCGAGCAAGGCAGGATGGAGTGGGAAGAGCAGGATGGCGGCGGGGTGGCAGGATGGTGGAAGCAGGACAGGATGGAGTGAGCGGGGCAGGATGGTAGCGTGGGGCAGGATGGTGGCGGGGGCAGGATGGAGCCGGAGGGGCAGGGTGAAGCCGAAGGAACAGGATGGTGGCTGGGGGGCCAGGATGGTGGCTGGGGAGGGCAGGATGGTGGCTGGGGGGAAACAGGATGGTGGTGGAGGCAGGATGGTGGCGAGCGAGGCAGGATGGAGCCGGAGGAGCAGGATGGAGCTGGAGGAGCAGGATGGAGTGAGCGGGGCAGGATGGAGCGAGCGGGGCAGGATGGAGCCGGTGGGGCAGGATGGTGGGGGGGAGCAAGGATGGTGGAGGAGGGGTGGGATGGAGCTGGTGAGGCAGGATGGTGATGGGGGGGTAGGATGGTGTCGGGGAGGTTGGGGGGCAGGATGGTGGCTAGCGGGGCAGGATGGAGCCGGCAGGGCAGGATGGAGCCGGCGGAGAAGGATGGTGGTGGGATGGTGGCGAGCGGGGCAGGATGGAGCGAACGGGGCAGGATGGTGGCGGGGGGCAGGATGGAGTGAGCAGGGCAGGATGAAGCGAGCGGGGCAGGATGGTGGTGAGCGGGGCAGGATGGTGGCGAGTGGGGCAGGATGGAGCGAGCAAGGCAGGATGGAGCGGGAGGAGCAGGATGGTGGCGGGGGGCAGGATGGTGGAAGCAGGACAGGATGGAGTGAGCGGGGCAGGATGGTGGCGTGGGGCAGGATTGTGGCGGGGGCAGGATGGAGCCGGAGGGGCAGGGTGAAGCCGAAGGAACAGGATGGTGGCTGGGGGGGCAGGAAGGTGGCTGGGGAGGGCAGGATGGTGGCTGGGGGGAAACAGGATGGTGGGTGAGGCAGGATGGTGGCGAGTGAGGCAGGATGGAGCCGGAGGATCAGGATGGAGCGAGCGGGGCAGGATGGTGGTGGGGGGGCAGGATAGTGGTGGGGGGGCAGGATGGAGCGAGCGGGGCAGGATGGAGCCGGAGGAGCAGGATGGAGCGAGCGGGGCAGGATGGTGGTGGGGGGGCAGGATAGTGGTGGGGGGGCAGGATGGAGCCGATGGGGCAGGATGGTGGTGGGGGGGCAGGATGGTGGAGGAGGGGCGGGATGGAGCTGGTGAGGCAGGATGGTGATGGGGGGGTAGGATGGTGTCGGGGAGGTTGGGGGGCAGGATGGTGTCTAGCGGGACAGGATGGAGCCAGCAGGGCAGGTTGGAGCCGGCGGGGGGGACAGGATGGATGCGGGTGGGCAGGATGGAGCCGGCGAGGGGCAGGATGGAGCCGGCGGGGGGGCAGGATGGAGCCGGTGGGAGGGCAGGATGTTTCCGGCGGGGGGTGCAGAATGGTGCCAGCGGGGAGGGGAAAGAAGGTGGCAGGGGGGGCAGGATGGTGGCAGGGGGGAGCAGGATGGTGGTGGGGGAGTAGGATAGTGGTGAGCGGGGCAGGATGGAGTGAGCGGGGCAGGATGGAGCAAGCGGGGCAAGATTGAGCGAGTGGGGCAGGATGGAGCCGACGGGGCAGGATGGAGCTGGCGGGGGCAGGATGGTGGAGGGGGGGCAGGATGGTGGCGAGCGGGGCTGTATGGAGCGAGCAGGGCAGGATGCAGCCGGCAGGGCAGGATGGAGCTGGCGGAGGGGCAGGATGGTGGCGGGGTGCAGGATGGTGGCGGGAGGCAGGATGGAGCCGGAGGGGCAGGGTGAAGCCAAAGGAACAGGATGGTGGCTGGGGCGGGCAGGATGGTGGCTGGGGAGGGCAGGATGGTGGCTGGAGGGGGGGCAGGATGGTGGGGGAGGCAGAATGGTGGCGAGCTTGGCAGGATGGAGCCAGAGGAGCAGGATGGAGCCGGAGGAGCAGGATGGAGCAAGTGGGGCAGGATGGTGGTTTGGGGGAGCAGGATGGTGGCGGGGAGTAGGATAGTGGTGAGTGGGGCAGGATGGAGCGAGCGGGGCAGGATGGAGCAAGCGGGGCAGGGTAGAGCCGGTGAGGGCAGGATGTAGCCGGCGGGGCAGTATGGAGCCGGCGGGGTAGGATGGAGCCGGAGGAGCAGGATGGAGGCAGAGGAGCAGGATAGAGGCGGAGGAGCAGCATGGTGGCTGGGGGGGGGCAGGATGGTGGCGAGCAGGGCAGGATGGAGCGAGCGGGGTAGGATGGTGGTGGAGGGGCAGGATGGTGGCGGGGGGGCAGGATGGTGGAGGAGGGGCGGGATGGAGCTGGTGAGGCAGGATGGTGATGGGGGGGTAGGATGGTGTCGGGGAGGTTGGGGGGCAGGATGGTGTCTAGCGGGACAGGATGGAGCCAGCAGGGCAGGATGGAGCCGGCGGGGGGGACAGGATGGATGCGGGTGGGCAGGATGGAGCCGGCGAGGGGCAGGATGGAGCCGGCGGGGGGGCAGGATGGAGCCGGTGGGAGGGCAGGATGTTTCCGGCGGGGGGTGCAGAATGGTGCCAGCGGGGAGGGGAAAGAAGGTGGCAGGGGGGGCAGGATGGTGGCAGGGGGGAGCAGGATGGTGGTGGGGGTGTAGGATAGTGGTGAGCGGGGCAGGATGGAGTGAGCGGGGCAGGATGGAGCAAGCGGGGCAAGATTGAGCGAGTGGGGCAGGATGGAGCCGACGGGGCAGGATGGAGCTGGCGGGGGCAGGATGGTGGAGGGGGGGCAGGATGGTGGCGAGCGGGGCTGTATGGAGTGAGCAGGGCAGGATGCAGCCGGCAGGGCAGGATGGAGCTGGCGGAGGGGCAGGATGGTGGCGGGGTGCAGGATGGTGGCGGGAGGCAGGATGGAGCCGGAGGGGCAGGGTGAAGCCAAAGGAACAGGATGGTGGCTGGGGGGGGCAGGATGGTGGCTGGGGAGGGCAGGATGGTGGCTGGAGGGGGGGCAGGATGGTGGGGGAGGCAGAATGGTGGCGAGCTTGGCAGGATGGAGCCAGAGGAGCAGGATGGAGCCTGAGGAGCAGGATGGAGCAAGTGGGGCAGGATGGTGGTTTGGGGGAGCAGGATGGTGGCGGGGAGTAGGATAGTGGTGAGCGGGGCAGGATGGAGCGAGCGGGGCAGGATGGAGCAAGCGGGGCAGGATAGAGCCGGTGAGGGCAGGATGTAGCCGGCGGGGCAGTATGGAGCCGGCGGGGTAGGATGGAGCCGGAGGAGCAGGATGGAGGCAGAGGAGCAGGATAGAGGCGGAGGAGCAGCATGGTGGCTGGGGGGGGCAGGATGGTGGCGAGCAGGGCAGGATGGAGCGAGCGGGGTAGGATGGTGGTGGAGGGGCAGGATGGTGGCGGGGGCGCAGGATGGAGCCGGTGAGGCAGGATGGTGGGCGGGGGGTAGGATGGTTTCGGAGAGGTGGGGGGGCAGGATGGTGGCTAGCGGGGCAGGATGGTGCCGGAGGGGCAGGATGTAGCCGGCAGGGTAGATGGAGCGAGCGGGGCACGATGGAGCCGGAGGGGCAGAATGGAGCCGGCGGAGCAGAATTGAGCCGGCGGGGGCAGGATGGTGGTGGGGGGCAGGATGGTGGCGCGCGGGGCAGGAAGGAGCGAGTGGGGCCGGATGGAGCCAGCGGGGCAGGATGGAGCTGGCGGGGGGGCAGGAAGGAGCAAGCGGGGCACGATGTAGCGAGTGGGGCAGGATGGAGCTGGTGGGGCAGGATGGTGGCGGAGGGGCAGGATGGTGGTGGGGGGGCAGGATGGAGCCGGTGAGGCAGGATGGTGGCGGGGTGGTAGGATGGTTTCGGGGAGGTAGGGGGGCTGGATGGTGGCTAGCGGGGCAGGATGGTGCCGGAGGGGCAGGATGTAGCCGGCGGGGTAGGATGGAGCGAGCGGGGCAGGATGGAGATGGAGGGGCAAAATGGAGCCAGAGGAGCAGGATAGAGGCGGAGGAGCAACATGGTGGCTGGGGGGGGGCAGGATGGTGGCGAGCAGGGCAGGATGGAGCGAGCGGGGTAGGATGGTGGTGCGGGGCAGGATGAAGCCGGCGGGGCAGGATGGAGCTGGAGGAGCAGGATGGAGCCGGAGGAGCAGGATGGTGGTGGTGGGGGGAAGGGGGTAGGGTTGGATGGTGGCGAGCGGGGCAGGATGGAGTGAGTGGGGCAGGATGGAGCCGGAGGAACAGGATGGTGGCAGGATGGTGTCGAGCGGGGCAGAATGGAGCGAGCAGGGCAGGATGGAGCGAGCGGGGCAGGATGGTGGTGAGCGGGGCAGGATGGTGGCGAGCAGGGCAAGATGGAGCGAGCGAGGCAGGATGGAGCAGGAGGAGCAGGATGGTGGTGGGGGGGGCAGGATGGTGGGAGCGGGGCAGGATGGAGCCGGCAGGGGTTGCAGGATGGAGCTGGCAGGAGGGGCAGGATGTTGCCGGCGGGGGGTGCAGGATGGTTCGGCGGGGGGGGGCAAGATGGTGGCAAGGGGGGGGCAGGATGGTGGCAGGGGGGAGCAGGATGGTGGCGGGGGAGTAGGATGGTGGTGAGCGGGGCAGGATGGAGCAAGCGGGGCAGGATGGAGCGAGTGGGGTAGGTTAGAGTCGGCGGGGCAGGATGTAGCCGGCGGGGTAGGATGGAGCGAGCGGGGCAGGATGGAGCCGGAGGGGCAGAATGGAGCCAGCGGAGCAGAATTGAGCCGGCGGGGGCAGGATGGTGGCAGGGGGGGCAGGATGGTGGCGCGCGGGGCAGGATGGAGCAAGGGGGGCCGGATGAAGCTGGCGGGGCAGGATGGAGCTGGCGGGGGGGCAGGAAGGAGCAAGCGGGGCGCGATGTAGCGAGTAGGTGCAGGATGGTGGTGGAGGGGCAGGATGGTGGCGGGGGTGGGCAGGATGGAGCCGGTGAGGCAGGATGGTGGCGGGGGGGTAGGATGGTTTCGGGGAGGTGGGGGGGCAGGATGGTGGCTAGCGGGGCAGGATGGTGCCGGAGGGGCAGGATGTAGCCGGCAGGGTAGATGGAGCGAGCGGTGGGCACGATGCAGCCGGAGGGGCAGAATGGAGAGCCGGGCGGAGCAGAATTGAGCCGGCGGGGGGCAGGATGGTGGCGGGGGAGCAGGATGGTGGCGCGTGGGGCAGGATGGAGCGAGTGGGACCGGATGGAACCGGCGGGGCAGGATGGAGCTGGCGGGGGCAGGATGGTGGCGGGGTAGGCAGGATGGTGGCGAGCAGGGCAGGATGGAGCGAGCAGGGCAGGATGCAGCCAGCAGGGCAGGATGGAGCTGGCAGGGGGGCAGGAAGGAGCAAGCAGGGCACGATGTAGCGAGTGGGGCAGGATGGAGCCGGAGGGGCAGGATGGTGGCGGGGGAGCAAGATGGAGCCGGTGAGGCAGGGTGGTGGCAGGGGGGTAGGATGGTTTTGGGGAGGTGGGGGGGCAGGATGGTGGCTAGCGGGGCAGGATGGTGCCGGAGGGGCAGGATGGAGCCGGCGGCAAGGGCAGGATGGATGCGGGGGGCGCAGGATGGAGCCGGCGGGGGGGCAGGATGGAGCTGGCAGGGGGGGCAGGATGGAGCCGGCAGGAGGGGCAGGATGGAGCTGGCGGGGGGGAACAGGATGGAGCCGGCAGGGGGGGGCAGGATGTAGCCGGCGGGGGGGTGCAGGATGGTGCCGCCGGGGGGGGCAGGATGATGGGGGTGCAGGGTGGAGCTAGCGGGGGAGGGAAAGGATGGAGCCGGCGGGGGGGGCAGGATGGTGGCGGCGGGGGGGAAGGCAGGATGTGAGGATACTCACCGGTCCACCTCCGTCTTGTTGAAGCTCCCATGGCAAGACCTGTCGTTGCCTAGGAAACCGATCAGCTGATTGGTTTCCCAGGCAACGACAGGTCCTCAAACCCGCTAGAAGATGGAGGTGGAGCAGCGAGCCGGCGGAGGGTAAGTATCCTTATGGGATTTTTTTTATTTTTATCACCGTGGAGGAGCGAGGTGGAGCGGGGGGGCCGCGGGGAGGCATGAGGAATGGGGGGAAGACAGGAGGAGTGTGGGGGCCATGGGGAGGCTTGAGGAAAGGGGGGGCAGGAGGGGCGGGGGGCCGCTGTCGCCAGACTGCAAATAGGCGCGAAATTCGAACTTTGAGCGCCATCTGTCTGTCGAGCGATTTCCGTGACAGACAGAGAACATTAGACAATTATATAGTAGATATACAAGTGATGATTCCGTGGATGGTGATGATGCTAATGAATGTGAACAATACCCAGTCAAATTTTTTAATTCTCTGACACCATGTGGAATGACACCACATCACCTACAACTAAAAGTAAGAACAATTGTCATGCTACTGTGAAATCTGAACACAAAAAAAGGATTATGTAACGGAACTCAGCTCATTGTAACATCCTTAAACCCACATATCATACAGGCAAAAGTCATCACACGATCAGCTGAAGAGACTTTGTTTTTATTCCACGCATTGATTTGTGTCCATCTGAAACTGGGTTACCAGTCAAGCTACAAAGAGGACAGTTTCCTGTTAAGCCAGCTTTTGTAATGACAATTAACAAGGCACAAGGACAGATTCTATATTAGTGGGTATTTATCTACCTCAACCAACCTTTGGCTATGGGCAGCTATATGATATCACACTTTGCCCTGTACCTGAAGTCCGCTGCCTCAGAGTAATCATTGACTCTGCCTTATCGTTCAAACCACACATTCAAGCTCTCGCCACCTCCTACCGCCTCCAACTCAAATCCCTTCCTCAATCCTCAATCTACTAAACTACTAGTGCATGCCCTCATCATATCCCATCTTGACTACTGCAACCTCCTCTACTGTGGCCTCCCTGCTAACACTCTTGCACCTCTTCAATCTGTCCTTAACTCTGCTGCCCGACTAATCCACCTCTCTCCTCGCTGCTCCACCACTTTTACCCTCTGCAAATCCCTCCACTGGCTCCCAATTCACCAGCGTATCCAATTAAAACTGCTAACATTGACTTACAAAGCCATCCACAATCTGTCCCCCCTATATATCGCTGAACTAATCTCCCGATATCATCCAACTCTTAATCTTCGATCCTCCCAAGACCTCCTCCTTTCCTCCACACTTGTGCGGTCCTCATCTAACCGCCGCAAGACTTTGCCCAAGCATCCTCCATCCCCTGGAATTCTGCACCTCAAAACGTCCGACTATCCCCTACAATCAGAACCTTTGTGGAGCCCCACTGGTCAGTGCGCCACAGTAGAGGTACTGCACTCAGAACAGAGTGTGCGGTATCCCAGTCATTGGAGGGAATAATGTTGAACTGAGGCTCTCTTCCCAGTATCCCTACACCTAGACTAGGGGACCAATCAGCTAACCCATTGCCAGGGTAATCGGTCCCGGTGGGAGGAGTGTTAGGGTAGAAGGAGCAGGAAACATACAGACAGGGATCATCTAGTCTGAGGAACGAAGCAAGGAACAAGTGCTAGAGAGACACCACAGGGAGGGTGTCTGAAATGGAGTGGCAACCCTGACAGAAAGGGGAGACCCAGTGCCAGACTGTCCAAGTAAACGGTCTAGGGGAATCCCAGTCCACAACGGGGTACCGGCTCCGAGTCGCGGTGCAGGCGAGTCCAGCCCTGAGCCGCCAATACCGGGGGGTCGCAGGTCTGCCAAGCAGCCCCCGACCTCGTCCACAATATGCAGCCCCACTAGGTATCCTCAAACCGGGTTGAGCCCTTTAGAGAAGAAGGGTCACCTCATCACACACGACGGACCTGGTAGAAAGTGGGTTGTACAGGGCTGCGCAAGGATAGTAAGGAGGTGCAAGAACAGAGGACAGTGAAAGTACTAAGGAAGGAACACCTGAGAGCCTCAGAAAGACTTTGTTCCCTCCGGTGACTACCCGGCCAGCTACCCGCAAAGACTATGTAACTGTGTACCTGAACTGCTGAGAACTGTTGCCAGTAAAGTACCCATATAGAGTCAGCAAGCCTCCGGTGTTTTATTCTGTTAAGTTAAGAAGCAGCTGCCGCGACATTGACCAGCTCAGCAGCAGAACTGCCTGCAGGGAGCGTTATCAACTGACTGCAATACCACCATCCCTGGAGAGCAGGAATGGGTTCATCCGGGAATAGGGCCTTTATGAAGAGGTGTTTGTGGGAAGACGAGATGTAGAATCCCACCTCTCGAGACACCACCTGGAGCGGGACTTGTACTGAAGCGATCGGGTAATCTATGAGAGACACGTGGGGCCACGAGCATGGTACGCCCTGCGTGTATCTAAAGTTTAAAGACACTATGGACACCCGGCTTTGCATATAGTCATAGTAAAGTGAAAGTTTCGCCCTTTTTCCTTAACAGTGAGACTCATAGACTTTCGTGAGAACTCTAACCCCTTTTCCATTACGTGTGCCTTTATGCGGCCCAGCGGTGAGAAAGGACACTGTGCAGAGTGCAAGGACAAATTACCGCTGAGTCCACAGATGTGTGTGTACCGACCCTGTTAGGCTGATGTCAGTTTAAAAGTGTTTGCAATGTTCTAAGAAAAAGTGCCTCCCATAAAGGGAAGAAAATACTGTTTATTTTGTGTGTAAATAAAAATGTTCCCGTTATGTTCCAGAAAATACAAAAAGCTCTGTACTGGGTAGGGTTAGAAACACTTGAGGACAAGTGTGTTTCACCAAGGGGGAATGTGGCTCCCTACTGGTCAGTGCGCCACAGTAGGGGTGTTGCACCCAAAACACAGTGTGCGATATCCCAGTCATTGGAGGTCTCACACTTCTGGGGTAAGGCATCCTAGAGTGGACCCACTGGGCCGTGGTACTGAACTCCCCTGGGTGAGCTGGTCCTAGTTTATCCAACCCCTATACAGGGATTTGAAGGGGCAAGCCCAGGGGGTCTAAATGCCACAGCTGCTAGTACCAGGGGGCAGCCCGTAGGCTTAGCCTATGCTACGGTAAGGTCAAACAGGGAAGGAGGCACCAGAGCCTGGGGTCAGAAGAGCTGGAATGGGTTCTACCAGAGGAGGGCTCAAGGTGGGCCTGACTACTAGTCAGAGAATCAGAAGCATACTAACACAATAATCAGGCACCTCCCAGCAGTAGAGATGGCCTGATATACCAGAGGACGGACAGCTATTGGTCAAGGGGAGTGTTAGGATGAGCTGTGCCGACCCCTAGATTCACAGGGGAGGAGCATGGCCACGCCTAGTGCACCACTGATTATATTCATAACTCCGACCATTGTAGTGTGCTGATGTGTGAGCCCGGTGGTTAGCAGACAGGAAGGGGACCTGGCAATGGCTCCGAGACACAGCACGCCTGGACTGCCGATCGGTAGAGGAGCAGAGGATGCATACCCAGGAGAGTTAAGCTGGGGAGCGGTGCCAGGGGACCTAACAGTACCTCCTCCCTCATGCCCCCTCCTCCAAAGATGTGCTAAGAACATCGCCAGAATGCGAGGCGCATCAATGTTCTCCCATGGCTCCCAGGACCTCTCCTAAGGACCAAAGCCAACCCAGTCAATTAGGAAGAAGGTTTTGTCTCTATTTTTCTTCATGGATGTCCCTGACTTCATAGACATTCTCAGAGCTGAGAGGCCGTGGCACAGTGCCGGAGGATGGATGAAAGCGATTAAGCACCACTGGTTTCAACAACGAGACATGAAAGGAGATAGGGATGCGAAGCGAGGCAGGCAGTCTCAGCCTGTAGGCAACGTCATTGCTGCGTCCCAGGACTTCGAAAGGACCGATATAACGTGACCCTAACTTGTAGGATGGCACCTTCAGCCTGACATATCTGGAAGAAAGCCACACTTTATTGCCTGGGAGGAAAGATGGCGAATCCAGTTGTCTCTTATCCTGCTGGAGGCTTGTGTAAGAGCGTCTCTGGTCTCTCTCCAGACCTTGGAGAAGTACACGGACAATGCATCAGCCGCCAGGTTGCCGGACGCTGAGGAGATCGGAAGAGGCAAACCAGGATGTTGCCCGAATACCACGACAAAAGGAGATTTAGCTGACAACTCACTAGAGTGATTGTTGTAAGCGAATTCCACTCAAGGGAGGAGACAGGTCCAGTTAGCGTGATGAGCGTTGGTGAAGTGCCAAAGATAGGTGGTGAGGACTTGGTTAATGCGCTCCACCTGCCCGTTGGACTGAGGATGATAGGCAGAGGAGAAGTCCAACGTGATGTCCATATGCTTGCACAGCACCCTCCAGAACCGGGAAGTGAACTGGACTCCCCTATTGGGCATGATATGACGAGGAAATCTGTGGAGCCGGAAGATGTGTTTGATGAATATATTTTGGCCAACTCAAGAGCGGATGGTAGACTGGGCAAAGGAACGAGGTGGGCCATTTTAGAGAAGCAATACACAACTACACATATGACCATACAGCCGGAGGAGCAGGGAAGATCTGTAATGAAATCCATGGCTATGTGTTGCCACGGAGCCGATCCAACTGGGAGAGGCAGTAGACATCCAGCCGGCAACTTCCTGGACACCCCATTTCTAGCTCAAGATGGACATGAAAAAACAAAATCGTGGACGTCTTGACGGATAGTAGGCCACCAATAGTGACGAGAGATTAAACAGAGAGAGTTTTTAACTCCAACATGGCCGGCAATTCTCGAAAAGTGTCCCCATGACGTCTTCCTCTTATTCTGGGCCATGAAGGTCTTTCCTGGCGGAAATCCAGCTATAGGTAAGGGTGCCACAGTGATTATCTTGGTGTCCCCGGTGTCTTATTCTGTTAAGTTAAGAAGCAGCTGCTGCCACATTGACCAGCTTACCAGCAGCAATGCCCCAGGGATCCCGCTCCGCCTGCAGACAGCGTTGTCAACTGGCTGCAATACCACCATCCCCGGCGGTCTAACAGTGGCGCTGGTGAGATTACTAGAAACTGCAGGTGGTGTCATGAGACATTATTTTATTCTTTTTATTATTTTTCTCTTCTAACAAGTGTTACGGGTCCGGGCAGGCCACCAGTGATATCCTCTTACAGTAAACGCTCAGATTCCGAGTCCCCAAAGACCCCAGGGCGGGTCATCTTCAAGTGGTACCTGAAAACCCATCTCTTCAGAACAGCCTACAGTCTGCAATGAACACGGTGCCACCTTACCACCGCTGGACCCGGTGCTCCACCACCACTGGACCCAGCGCTCTACTACCTCTGGACCTAGTGCTCCACCACCATTTGAGCAGAGCTACCCTACTGTTTCCCTCCTAATTGCTTTGTAGAATGTAAGCACGCAAGGGCAGTTTCCTCCCTCCCCTCTGTACCAGTCTGTCACTGTTAGTTTGATAATATTTTGAACTTGTTTGTATATATCCCTTTCTCATGTACAGCACCATTGAATCAATGGTGCTCTATAAGAAAATAATAATAATAATATGTTGCTTTCTCCAGAGTCAAGCAACGCTCCCATGTCAAAGTGAGGGTTTAAGATACACCACTACAAGGACAGTTGTTACATGGTAGTGATAAAGTGTTCACTATAAATGTAGTGTATAAAAATGTTTTAAATTAATTTATGTCTTTAGTCATCTGAATAACATGTACATACTATTATATCACATAGTGCTTTACTTTTTTTACACACATTGATGTGCCTTAGATACATACATACATACATAGAAACATAGCATGACATACACATTTCTATATGATATACAGTATAAATAGATAAAATATATTTTGCTACATTCATTTTGTGCTAAATTTATATAAATACAAGCACTTAAGGTCATCACAGGGGAGATATGTATCATACACTTTGAAACAGTTCGTGATGGATACCCACATTTCTAACTACAGTGTCAAAGATGCTGAGAGACTTATTTGTCTTTTCACTGGGCTGAGTTTTAGTGAACAGCTGAAGAGATGGGTGGGACGGCTTTTCACCATATATTCCCCTCCGGCTTTAATCCATATGGATAGAGACTTTGCGACATAGATATATATTCATACATATGTAGATGTATACCTTAAAAAATTGCAGATTTTATATATATATTATACATATATATGGTATATATTATATACTTTAAATGTGTATCTATTATTAGCACTTATATACATCACTTCTAAAAACATAGATATATAATTTTCTAATATGATAAACATAGATGATAGATATATAGACACTTATAGATCAAGGAGACATTATAGATACAGACATACATAGTTTACCCACACATAAATAAATAATATATTTACACCAATCTATCTAATACAAATAGAATATAATAACTAGAGATGAGCCACCACCCTAGTGTTCGAATTCGATTCGATTAGTCGAATTGGGGGGGTGTTCGTCGAATGTTCGTTGAACACCATCGAACACCATTGAAAACAATGGCAGGCAAACACATACAAACGTCCAAAAATTTAGAAGAAACAGACGGCACTCACCATTAGATGAAGGTTCTTTTAATCCAAGTGCTCCGTTAGGAGGTGCGGGTTACAAACATTGTGTGGTGGGGAGGGAGGACGACGGGCGCACGTTTCGCCTGTTTAGGCTTCCACGGATCCAATGAGTCTGTGTAGGAAGGAGCCCCTCCTTATCCTAGGAGTGAGCTGATTACATCACACAGTGGGGTGTATGGATAAATACACAAGTGCTTAAATAAATAATTTTACAAAAACAGCGAAGCATGCAGCATTATATGAAAGACATAACTTACACAGTCTGTGTAGAAATCTTATAAATCTCTATTTAAATATAAATATACCGTATATACTCGTGTATAAGCCGAGTTTTTCAGCCCAAAAATTGGGCTGAAAAGTCCCCCCCTCGGCTTATACACGGGTCATACGGTATGCTGTGGGGGGGGAGCTGTGTGACCGGGGGCTGGAGGAGGCAGGAGGGGGCCGCGGTGACCGCAGGCGGTCACGTGGGGCCGCCTCATTAGTGCAATGAATATGCACGGCATCCCCCCGTCCATCAGCGGCGGGGGGATGCCGTGCATATTGCACTACACAGCCCCCTCTCCTTAATATGCGTCCCCCAGTAGTAATAAACAGCCCCCCCCTCCTTATCATGTCCCCCCCGGCTGCGGCAGCTGTGAAAATAACAAACACTTTATACATCACCTTCCGGCGCAGCTCTCCGCTCCTCCGGTCCTCAGCTCCTCCGCTCGCGGCTTCTTCTTCCTTGTTGTGCCGGTGTCATGTGACCGGGCGCAGGAGATGACGTCATTTCCTGCGCGCGGGTCACAAGCCGGCACATCAAGGAAGAAGAAGCCGCGAGCGGAGGAGCTGAGGACCGGAGGAGCGGAGAGCTGCGCCGGAAGGTGATGTATAAAGTGTTTGTTATTTTCACAGCTGCCGCAGCCGGGGGGGACATGATAAGGAGGGGGGGGCTGTTTATTACTACTGGGGGACACATATTAAGGAGGGGGGGCTGTGTACTACCACTGGGCCTGCTGGATACTACACTGGGGCTGTATATACCTCTGGGGCTGCTGTATACTACCACTGGGGCTGTATATACCACTGGGGCTGCTATATACTACCACTGGGGCTGTACATACCTCTGGGGCTGCTGTATACTACACTGGGGCTGTATATACCTCTGGGGCTGCTGTATACTACCACTGGGGCTGTATATACCTGTGGGGCTGCTGTATACTAACTACTGGGGCTGTATATACCTGTGGGGCTGCTGTATACTACCACTGGGGCTGCTGTATACTACCACTGGGGCTGTATATACCTCTGGGGCTGCTGTATACTACCACTGGGGCTGTATATACCTCTGGGGCTGCTGTATACTACCACTGGGGCTGTATATACCTGTGGGGCTGCTGTATACTACCACTGGGGCTGTATATACCTCGGGGCTGCTGTATACTACCACTGGGGCTGTATATACCTCTGGGGCTGCTGTATACTACCACTGGGGCTGTATATACCTCTGGGGCTGCTGTATACTACCACTGGGGCTGTATATACCTCTGGGGCTGCTGTATACTACACTGGGGCTGTATATACCTCTGGGGCTGCTGTATACTACCACTGGGGCTGTATATACCTCTGGGGCTGCTGTATACTACCACTGGGGCTGTATATACCTTGGGTGCTGTATTCTGCTGTATATACCTCTGGGGTGCTGTATATACCTGGCTGTATATACTCTGGGGCTGCTGTATACTACCACTGGGGCTGTATACTACCACTGGGGCTGCTGTATATACCTTTGGGGCTGCTGTATACTACCTCTGGGGCTGCTGTATACTACCTCTGGGGCTGCTGTATACTACCTCTGGGGCTGCTGTATACTACCTCTGGGGATGCTGTATACTACCACTGGGGTGTATATACCTCTGGGGATGCTGTATACTACCACTGGGGCTGTATGTACCTCTGGGGCTGCTGTATACTAACTACTGGAGCTGCTGCTGTATATACCACTGGGGCTGCTGCTGTTTACTACCACTGGGGAGGCTGCTGTATACTACCATTGGGGGGCCTATATACCACACTGCTGGGGGCTGTATACCTGTGCTGGAGTCCACCCTCGGCTTATACACGAGTCAATAGGTTTTCCCAGGTTTTGGGGGCAAAAGTAGGGGGGTCGGCTTATACACGGGTCGGCTTATACACGAGTATATACGGTAAATTGTGATCACAAGAAGTGGAGACTATGATTTATAGCAGTGTATACCTGCAGTCTCCAAAGTTCACCACCAGATGGCAATCTGAGTAAGGGTGTATGTTCCCATGTCTGAATAAAGCCTTCAGTTGAGGTTATATATAAAGCGTATTTAGTTATACAAAGACTAAATTTATCAGGTATGATATTGCATGACTACTCCTAGATTATATCAAATATGTTAATATATATAACAAAGTATGAAAAATGTGAAAAATGTGTAAGCACCTTGCACTCACCTCAACCTTAGCCCTGCACTCACCTTGCACTCACGTCACACTGTCTCTAACGCAAAACCCGCATCGCTGATTGTTCGCGGCTGGGCGCGACCAATGAGCGATGCAGGATTTCCGTTACAGCAAAGCAGGCACAGTCCGCCTTGTCTCCCAGCCCCCTCCGCTCGGTCTCTTGCCCGCTGCTCACCCGCTCCATGCTCCCTCCTGGCCGCCGCTCCATGCTCCATCTGCCCGCCGCTCACCCCGCCATTCTTCTTTTTTTCGTGGCATAGAATCCAGAAATTCAAAGGCTGCGGGGGGTGGAGCTACCAAAGGGGGCGTCGTAATGGCCATAAACAAGGGGACGCCCACCACATCAGGGCTATGCGCTTGGACACGCCTACTATGACGCCCCCTGCTAACTCCGCAGTCTGAGACCATGGAATTGTTGACGTCTATGCTGGAGGAATAAGAAGAAGACATGCTAGGGTGAGAGGCGGCTGGACAGAAGCCTGGAGTGAGTGAGAACTGAAGGGCTCACCGCTGCACATTCGCACAACCGCACCACCGTACACCCGCACCGTTGCACACCCACACATTCTAGAATACCCGATGCGCTAGAATCGGGCCACCATCTAGTGCTCTAATAATATTGTACTTCTCTATGTATGCCCCTTTTCACATTTAAAGCGCCATGGAATAAATGGTGCTATAATAATATATAATAATAATATATGGTCCCCAAATAATACCATTTTGCAGTGCACAAGTATTACAAACCATATAATGCATTCAGTGCTCAAAGAATATCAACAAAATAATACCAACCACACAATACTAATATACAATACCCAAATAATACAGACTTACAGTGCCCAAGTATGTCAGTAATACCAAAAGTAAAATATGTGAAAAAAGGAATGTTCTCATCCATATGATGGTTCAGTGTTCAGCAGCGGATATCAATACTAAAAACATGGTAAGGTCATAGAGTGCATCAGTACAATTTTATTCAGTACTGATTCCATCCACTCCAGCTGAGGTGGGTCCTCTAAGCCCCAGCATTCCATGTTCATGGTTAGCAGTATATGCTCCACTTTATACCAATATTCAGTACTGATTCCATCCACTCCAGCTGAGGTGGATCCTCTAAGCCCCAGCCAGCACTCCGTAGTCATGGTTAGCAGTATATGCTCTTCTTTATACCAATGCAATCCCTGGCAAAAATTATGGAATCACCGGGCTCGGAGGATGTCCATTCAGTTGTTTAATTTTGTAGAAAAAAAGCAGATCACAGACATGGCACAAAACTAAAGTCATTTCAAATGGCAACTCTCTGCCTTGAAGAAACAGTAAAAGAAATCTTGAAAAAAAAATGTGCTAGCCAGTAACGGTTACTTTTGTAGGCCAAGCAGGGGGAAAAATTATGGAATCACTCAATTCTGAGGAAAAAATTATACAATCATGACAAACAAACAAAACAACACTAAAATACATTACTAGTATTTTGTTGCACCACCTCTGGCTTTAATAACAGCTTGCAGTCTGTGAGGCATGGACTTAATGAGTGACAAACATTACTCATCATCAATCTGGCTCCAACTTTCTCTGATTGCTATTGCCAGATCAGCTTTGCAGGTTAGAGCCTTGTCATGGACCATTTTCTTCAACCTCCACCAAAGATTTTTCATTTGATTGAGATCCGGACTATTTGCAGGCCATGACATTGACCTTATGTGTCTTCTTTCAAGGAATGTTTTCACAGTTTTTGCTCTATGGCAGGATGCGTTATCATCTTGAAAAATGATTTAACCCTAGAACGCATACCTGGGGCCTCGCAGGCCTGCCAGGTTACTTGTTTTCTATTTTCTGTAAAAGTACTTTAGTTTGAATTTTGTATATCTAGGTAATCCTCAGGTATATAGTTGTTAGTAATTTCCAGTTATTCATATATTTTTATGTTACAGACATTTCGGTATGACAACCTTTTTTTGGGACTACCCCATATTCACGCACCTGGGGCCTTTTAGGCCTGTACTAGGTTTACATGTGATACTCAGCCTTTTTGTCTGTATTGTTGCTGGGAAGAACTTTTATGACTCTGCTATTGCTGGGAAGAGTGTGGATTCTGCATGACAACATGGTCATGTGATCTTGGAAGGGAGGCTCCCTCACAAAGTCATGTGTCTCTGACCTCATCGCAGGTCTTTTTGTCAAGAAAAATCCGTGATATTACTGAGTACAATGCATCACAATGGAAGTATTGACACCAATGACAGGAATAAAAAACCTGAAATCATACTGCATTATAATAAGACAAAAGGAGGTGTCGACAAGATGGACGAAATGATTGGAGAGTATTCGTGCAAAAGGCAGACTAAAAGTTGGCCTGTTGCCCTTTTGTCCAATATCCTTGATGTGTCAGCCCTCAATAGCTACATTGTTTATTGTCAAACTAATCCAGAATTCCATGCCAACAGGAAAGACAAGAGACATCTATTTTTGACAGAACTTTGTTATGAACTTTTGATGCCTACTATAATGGAGAGAAGCAGCATGATATGCTTATCAAGGCAAACTACAAAGGTAATGATCCGATGTGGAATACGCTTTCTGGAACATCCAGAGCAAAGAGAAAAAAACAAAGCGCTGCTATATTTATCCAGCAAAGAAGGAAAGAAAATCGGAGCGTTTCTGTTCTACTTGCGGACAAAATGTATGCAAGGAACATTCAGTCGAAAAAATAATATGCGAGAATTGTCGGGGGAATATGTAAAGTTACAAATAAATATTCCTGCAACAAGTTTGCTACAACCAAAAAATGTTTTCATAAAAAAATTGTATATAGAATGCCTATATTTGAAATATACACATCTTAGGTTGTGTTCCCAGTAGCGCTGGGGTTCGCCAGAAGGGGATACATAATGGATCTGACCTCCTGGTAACTCCAGCTAAGGCTGCCAGAATGTCAGGATTCCGCCAGCCTTAGCTGGGGTCATCAGGAGGTCAGATCCATTACGGATCCGATCCTGGCGGACCCCGGCGCTACTGGGAATGCATCCTTACTTTGAAATTGTAAAATAAATTTTGAAAAGTATTTTTATTTGAGTTATTCCGTGTTATTTGCACACAGGCCTAACAGGCCCCAGGTGCGTGAATATGGGGTAGTCCCACAAAAAGGTTGTTATACCGAAATGCCTATAACATAAAAAATATATGAACAACTGGAAATTACTAACAACTATATACCTGAGGAATACCTAGAGTTTCAAAAATCTAACTAAAGTAATTTTACAGAAAATAGAAAACAGGTAACCTGGCAGGCCTGCGAGGCCCCAGGTATGCGTCCGCCAGCCTTAGCTGGGGTCACCAGGAGGTCAGATCCATTACGGAATCCCATCCTGGCGGACCCCAGCGCTAGTGGGAATGCATCCTTACTTTGCAATAAACTTTGAAAAGTATTTTTTTTTAGTTATTCCATGATAATTGTAAACAGGCCTAAAAGGCCCCAAGTGCGTGAATGTGTAGATTTCTATGGGTATGCGTTCTAGGGTTAATCATCCCCAAACATTCTTTCAATTGATGGGATAAGAAAACTGTCCAAAATATCAATGCAAACTTCGGCATTTATTGAAGATGTAATGACAGCCATCTCACCAGTGTCTTTACCGGACATGCAGCCCCATATCATCAATGACTGTGGAAATTTGCAAGTTTTCTTCAGGCAGTCATCTTCATAAACCTCATTGGAACGACACCAAACAAACGTTCCAGCATCATCACCTTGCCCAATGCAGATTCGAGATTCATCACTGAATGACTTTCATCCAGTCATCCATAGTCCACGATTACTTCTCCTTAGCCCATTGTAACCTTGTTTTTTCTGTGTATGTGTTAATGATGGCTTTCGTTTAGCTTTTCTGTATGTAAATCCCATTTTCTTTAAGGTGGTTTCTTACAGTTCGTTCACAGGCATTGATTCCAGTTTCCTCCCATTCGTTCCTCATTTTTTTTTGTTGTGCATTTCTTGTTTTGGAGACATATTGCTTTAATTTTCCGGTCTTGACGCTTTGATGTCTTCTTAGGTCTAACAGTATGTTTCCCTTTAACAACCTTCCCATGTTGTTTGTATTTGGACCAGATTTTAGACACAGCTGACTGTGAACAACCAACATCTTTTGAAACATTGCGTGTTTATTTACCATCTTTTAAGAGTTTGATAATCCTCTCCTTTGCTTCAGTTGACATCTCTCGTGTTGGAGCCATTATTCATGTCAGTTCACTTGGTGCAACAGCTCTCCAAGGTGTGATCACTCCTCTTTAGATGCAGACTAACAAGCAGATCTTATTTGATGCAGGTGTGAGTTTTGGGAATGAAAATTTACAGGGTGATTCCATAATTTTTTCCTCAGAATTGAGTAATTCCATAATTTTTCCCGTTTTTCCCCTGTTTGGTCTACAAAAGTAAATGTGGATAGCTCATTTTTTTTCAAGATTTCTTTTAGTGTTTCTTCAAGGCAGAGAGTTACCATTTTAAATGACTTTAGTTTTGTGCCATGTCTGTGATATGCTTTTTTTCTTCAAAATGAAACAACTGAATGAACATCCCCGGTGATTCCAGAATTTTTGCCAGGGGTTGTATTCAGTCCTGATTAGCAGTTTAATGTTATTATTTTTCAGGGCAGGGATATCAAAAAGCAATTTAATTTTATCTTTACAACTTTTATATCTAGTATTGACGAAACAAGATGAACTGTTCATCCATAGTCATTTAATCATATTCACTAATGTGTTTTTTAGTAGTTTAATGTGTTTCATTTTTAGATTAGCTTTATAAATAGATTAATTTTCACATGTTTTACTGAATGGGCATAAATACAAATGTGCAAATGGCTGCACCAAACATTGTTAGTATTCTCTAATTTATGCTTGCAAAGAATCTATAAATATTAAATCAGTCCCTGTCCCCTTTTCTAGAACATATGCCAGTGCCTACTTTAGCTCTTACAAACCAATTCCCTCCTGCTGCTTTTGAGCACCAGTAGTCTCTAAGCAGTGATTAGTAGATTTCGTGCGTCACAGGAATTGACTCCAATCACTTTTACCCTGCAAATTGCTAAGTTTCTATGCAGCGACACATAGTAAGCTTTGTGACTTGGGCCTTGTCTATATCATTAAAATCCACAGAATTGAAGAGATTGTTTGCATGGCAGCAACAACATCTTCATTGGAGACTAATCATTGTTACCCTTAGGTTGCTGCATAAAGAACACTTAAGGGTAATCACCAGCTAACTGCAAAGGGAGTGTTTTGAAACATTTTACCAAGTCAACTGACAACAGCTTGAAGTAATATTAGCCCTATTACATCAAGACAAGGGCTCTTCACACAAAGAAGCCGGCTCCACTCAATAAATCAATGCAACATTCTTGAAAGCTATCAGTTCTGAGTCATTAATTTTTGCTAGGTTTTTGATAGCTATATAAAATGCTACTTCAAGTTAAACTGCAAAAGACAACGCCACGAAAAAATAAATTAAATGTTTAAGGCATTAACCATTATTTCTTACGGCTCTCCTTAAGTGCCAGGTTTGCCCTTATAGTTATACTTGTCATCCTCATTTTTACCAAGGGAAGGGTTAATTTTGGATAAAGAAGAAAATCAGATTAAAAGAAAGATGGTTATCACTGAATCTAACTATGTTATAAAGGAATATGCAAACCTCTATTAGTCTAGGTTCAAACTGTGTCTGTGCTGTCCATTTAATGGATCCATTTAACAGCAGCACAAACACATTGTAACGGACATGTTAACATATACATAGACTTACATTCATCAAACACATACCAATGCATACCACATTAGATATGCGTTTTCAAATATGCATTTTTTGAACCGCACAAGCAAACGAAGACTGGCTCATTTTTCTGTCCACTCAAGAAGACGTGCATTAAAGAGGACCTGTCATTTCCCCCCCCCCCCTTCATGGATGTGAATCTAAGTGCAGCACTGAATGCAGTATGTATTCTGCATTCAGGCAAGGGGTCCCCATGTGTGTGTGGGGCTTGTACCCCGAGATATAGGCTTTGATAAACTTACAGTTAGAAGCCATGGAGGTAGGCCCTTGTGCTTGGAGCTACCTCGCTCCACGGAGGCATTTCATGCCCCCCTGCGTCTCTGTTCCACCTTGTTTACATAACCTCGCCGCCTCCCTCCAACCAGTCATTTCTTCCTTGCCTGGGCCTCTTTGTGCTGCTTGACACAGGTGCAGAGCGAGGTATCGCTTCTTGTGTTGCCGGCCGCCTGTCCCGCCTCCTGCTGTGACATCCTCTCCTTTTCCCGACCTGCTCCATGTTATGTTGTATACACCGAGCAGGGCGGGAATCCTGCGCTTACGCAGAAGCTCTCCTCAAGCTCGATATCAGAAGCCCTGCTTCAGGAGGGCTTCTGCGCAAGCGCAGGATTCCCGCCCTGCTCTGTGTATACAACATAACATGGAGTAGGGCAGGGAAAGGAGAGGACATCACAGCAGGAGGCAGGACAGGTGGCCAGCACCGCAATAAGCGATGCCTCACTCTGCACCTGCATCAAGCAGCACAAAGAGGCGCAGGCGAAGAAGAAATGACTGTCAGGAGAGAGGCAGCGAGGGCATGTAAACAAGGTGGAACAGAGATGCAGGGTGCGTGAAATGCCTCTGTTGAGCGAGGTGTCTCCAAGCACAGGGGCCTGCCTCCATGGCTTCTAACTGTAAGTTTGTCAAAGCCTATATCTCAGGGTACAAGCCCCCACACACATGGGGGACCCCTTGCCTGAATGTAGCATATATGTTGCATTCAGTGCTGCACTTAGATTCACATCAATGGGGGGGGAAATGACAGGTCCTCTTTAAATGTTAATGTTATTTTTCCCTTTGTACTCTATTGCAAATGTGATATATTGTCATGCAACAGATTTGTACATATTTGTAGCATGCGTTATATTACATTTTATCACAGCTGTGTATTTAAATGAAGGCATGTGACTTATAATGTGATGATCCCATGTGACAGGAAGTGTTCATTGAGCCATTTGCCAGAACGTTCCTGTACTAGCCCAAATATCTGAAGCTTTAGCAAATGTAAGTATCATGTTATATATATGTGTGTCTATATGTGTCAGTAATTGTATATGTGGTGTGTTGTGGAATGTATGTGGACTCAGACAGTGTACTTCCAGCCTAAAAATGTTTGTTATATTTGAACTTGTATGCACACACGCTGTGTAAATGCACCATAAGTGTAACTTAGAAGTGTGTATGTTTTGGTGGTTTGTCTGAAATCTGCTGCATATTGATGCATATTTTGACGACTCACAGAATGACACTAGATTGTAGTGTGGGATCTCCATAATCTGCAATCCAATTCTACATTTTAGGGCTGCTCTCTGCAGTGCTCTGCAGCTTTATAATTATTTTTTTAGGATACATCAGATTTTTGCCCTGGGTTAGCACAAGAGTTTTAGGTTTTTTTTTTCATTTAACATTTATTAGGTTCACGCTTGTGAGACATACATGACTTTTTTTCAATAGGTTTCAAATGTGCACTAAAAAGGAAAAATGTAGCCTGACCAGACTTGATGTGATTACTTCTTAAAAAAGGGGAATTTAAAGGGGAAATGTTTGCTGTCACGCCATCTGAGGTTTCTGGTCAGGGATAACCAGTGCTGCATGTAGTAGTCCCCTGGGAATAGGTGTTAAGTTGGAGCACTCCCTTCAGACGTAGTGGGCCGCCCCTGGGGTGTAGCGAAAGTAAAGTAGTGATGATTATGGTGGTTGTAGTAGTAGAAGGTGCATACAGGAAGGAGTAGACAGACACAAAATTCTTGCAGTTCTTACTGGACACCTTTACTGTACTTCAACGCACTGTGTTCACCAAGATTGCAGTCTGGCCAGCTCACAAGTAATCTAGTCCACACTGCTGAGACACAGGAAATATAGCCTTCCTTGCTGCCCTTTCTCTCTCTGACACTCTGCTACTCCTTTTCCTCCTAGTGTCCTGTGGTTACAAGTCTCAAAGGCAGGTGACTATGGGCCCTCCGAGCAACTACTTTGCAAGTCCTCTTGACCCTATACAGATCCTTAGCTAGATCTGGATATTCACCCACGGCCGGAGGAAAGATCTGGATCCTCTCTAGTTCAGCAGCTGGGACCTCTGGCTGTGTTGCAGCTTCTGGTGCTATGGTCACTTCTTCTCTATCCCCTGACCAGGACTCAGTTGCTAGCTGCCACTCAAGAGCCATGAGTCCAGGCAGGGTTGCTCTGTGGAGCGGCTCTGTGCTCTCCTTGCTGCGGCTTTCTCCGTCTTCCTTCTCTGCACTGTTGCGTTACGCTATGCATCCATCCCAGCATGTATCCCACACATGCTTATGGAGTAAGTGGTGTCCATACATAAGGCAGCACAGCTCGCTCCTCAGCTGTATCATTAGCCATGCGGCCTCCCCAGTCAATATTTCTCCACTCTTGTACTTCAGCGATGGTGCACTCCTGGTTGCACCTGCTGTCTTCTCTTTCTTCTTCTGCCATCATCTCTGCTCTAGGTCTCACCTTTCTGGGGGTGGAGCTGGTTCTCCCCCTGCTCGCATCGCAGGGGTGGTGCATCCTCACTGACGGACACAACACTTCAAGTAACAGTGAATAGAAGGGGTGGGCATAACATTAGGTGCTGCTTGCTGACTCTTTCCAAAATGGGAGAACACGACATTCCCCCAGCCCAGCACATGGTTCCATAGTATGGTGGTCGCCATTATACAGTTCATAATACACAGTGTCTTGGCACACAGGACCCTGGCTATCTGGGTTTCTAGATCTTGTTTGTGATGCCAGAAATAATTGCAGCAGTTATGGGGTCAAGGTACTCGACTCTCCAGGTGTTAAGAGAAAGGGGAAGTCACTGTGGCTTTCCTTGGAAGTCGTGGCCATGACCGGTCGTTGAAAAAGGGGAATTGAAAAGGAAAAAGTTTGTTGTGATGCCATCTGAGGTTTCTGGTCAGAGATGACCAGCGCTGCATGTAGTGCTCCACTTGGGAAAGGTCTTAAGGCAGCTAGTTTAACCACTCCCTTCAGACATGGCGGGTCCCTGTGGTGTATTAGAGGTAAAGTAGAGATAATGATAATGATAATGACTACTTCTGTAGTAGTAGAAGGTGCATAGAGGTGTAGGATGGAGTAGACAGACACAAAGTTCTTGCAGTTCTATTGTAGTTCAATGCAGACATAACGCAGCCAGGGTATAGTGTTCACCAAGATTGCGGCCTGGCCAGCTCACAAGTAATCCTGTCCACTCTGCTGAGATACAGGGAATATAGCCTTCCTTGATGCCCTTTTTCTCTCTGACACTGTGCTACTTCTTGTCTTCCTACTGTCCTGTGGTTATAAGTCCCAAAGGCAGTTAACTACAGGCCCTCCAAGCGAGTGCCTTGCAAGTCTTCTTGACCCTATACAGTTTCTTAGCCTTGGAAGAGTCCAAGATGGTAGTCACTGTACATGCATCCTGAAGATATCCATACCAAATTGGGGCTGGTATCCCTATGCAGCTAGTTGTTCTGCCCGGCCAGCATGGCTGGCTGCAGATTCGGGTCCTCAGACCTGGGATTTGCAGCTGACATGTGTCCTGCTCTCTTCCCAACTCCTGACTTCTCCTAGAACTTACTCTTCTCTTTTGCTTTCCACCTCTAACCTAACTCCTCCCTGTAGCCAGCAGATGGGGACTGCTCTGAATGTGAGTCTCTTTCGCCCAGCATCTCCCTGGCCTGAAGTTTGTTGGGTGTGTGTTGGGGGTTTCAACAATGCTTTTCCTTCTTACCTGCAAGCATAATGCCGCACCTATTAGATAGGGTTCCCTTCCCTCCTACTTCAGATTCTGGAATCTCTTGGCATCATTGACCTAGCCCTCTCCTGGATCTCCTCATATCTAATGGACCGGACTTTTACCGTCACCCACTCCCATACCTCCTCTTCGCCCTACCCCCTGTCTGTCAGTGTCCCCCAAGGCTCGGTTCTGGGACCCCTACTCTTCTCCATCTACACCCTCGGCCTAGGACAACTCATCGAGTCCCAGGGCCTTCAGTATCATCTCTACGTGTTCTATGTATCTGGGCCTGACATCACCTCCCTACTAGCCAAAATTTCACACTGCCTATCCGACATCGCCTCCTTTTTCTCTGCTCGCTTCCTCAAACTGAACATGGACAAAACTGAGTTCATTGTCTTTCCCCCAAGTCGTTCTCCCCCATGACCAGACATATCCATTAATGTCAAGACTGATCACTCTCCCCGGTCCCCCTTACCAAGTGCCTCATGGTAATCCTCAACTCGTCACTCTCCTTCAAGCGTCACATCCAAGCCCTCACCACCTCTTGCTGACTCCAGCTCAAAAACATTTCCCGGATCCGCACTTTCCTTGACTATGACACGGCTTAAACACTTGTTCATGCTCTCATCATTTCCTGCCTTGATTACTGCAACCTCCTGCTGACTGACCTCTCTGCTACCTCCCTTGCACCCCACAAATCTAACCTAAACTCTGCTGCCCGACTCATCTACCTGTTTTCCCACTACTCCCCGGTCTCTCCCCTCTAGCAAGCCCTTCATTGGCTCCCCACTTTCCAGATATCCTGCTTCAAAACCCTAACCATAACGTACAAGGCCATCCACAACCTGTCCCCTCCATACATCTCTGACATGGTCTCCTGATACCTACCCTCACGCAACCTACATTCCTCCCAAAAGCTCCTTCTCTATTCCCCTCTTATTTCCTCCTCTCACAACCGTATACAATATTTCCCCCGTGCATCCACCTGGCCCCCTCCTCAAATCAATATGACAAGAATATGGTGTCTCAGGGCGTCCTTTCATCTACAAGGTAGCATAGTTTTAACCCTTTTCTTCTTACAGCGTAAATTAATAACAATATAATCTACAGTACTTAATTATTTAGCATGTTATAAAACAGTAGGCAAAGCAAAATTACAAATAAGTAAAATAAAGAACTCAATATAAATTTTACCTGAGGGTCAACACTAATTGTTTTTCTGGAGGAATACATCAAAATATTGTGTCCTGACACCGAATGTCTTCCTTGATATATGCCAGAAAAACATCAAAGGTCTCAATACGCAAATTTGTACTTCATTAAGAATGTGGAGAAACTACAGTGCCACATTTAATCAGCTCTTCAAAGTTATAATCACTTTCCAACAAGCTTTTAATATGACTAAGGGATTTGTGCCGGATCAGAACTCCAATCTACCGCCGCTGCGTTTCGGGGTAACTGCCCCTCATCAGTCTAGTGTGTGGGATATTCTGATCTGGCTGTGTGAGTGGGCTAAGACAAGGTCTGGGAACTTGCTATCTCCACTTTCTTAATGAAGTGCAAATTTGCATATATCTGAGAGGAGGGAAGTGGCTACAATCTCCTCACCTACTAGCTGTCTCCATAAGGTAGATAGCAAGTTCGCAGACAAGGTCTCAATAGACATTCAAATATAGTGTTGAAATTTCACAGGAAAATCAGGTTGCAGCATCTGTAGTTTGGGGTTCTGATCTAGCACAAACCCTTAGTCACATATTAAAAGGCTTGTCAGAAAGTCAACTATGACTTTGAGGAGCTACCTAATGGTAGCGCTAGAGTTCAACCACTTTCTCACTGAAGTGCATAGTTAGAGAAAAATCACCTAGTTGAAAATAAAGGGTGTGAAAAGCAGCATACGTTTTCCAGATAAAGTTGACCACATGAACCCAATATAAACAGAATGACCCATTTTGTCAGCCTAATCTGGCTACTCTCATGTACAGTATTGCAGTATATGTGTATTGCAATACATGAGATCAGTGATCAAAAAAAGAAAAGTTATACATATTTGGAATCACCGTATATGCAACAACGTGCTCTATACTGTAAACTGTCCCAGAAACAAGCCACTACTCAGCTCCATCAGCAGAAAAATAAAAACAACTATAGTTTAAGAATGCAGTGACGCAAAAATAATACATTTTCTATAAAATTATTTTTATTGTGCAAAAGTGTCAAAAAATAAAAATAATATATAGATGTGGTATTGCTGTGTTCATTCTGAACCAAAGAATAAAAATGTCTCATCAACTGCATGGTGAACATCTTAAAAAAAATTCCAAAAACAAATTCTGAATTGCTTGTTTATGTAATTTCTTCATTACAAAAATTGAAATAAAAGGTTTTCAAAAATTATTATGTGCTCAATAAAAATATCTATAGCGCTCAAAACATGGTGATGTAAAAACATTTTTTGTAAGAATTGTTGCTTGATTCTGGAAAACATCCATAGAGTCAAAATCATCACTACTCCCGTATATTGAATTCTCAATGGGGTGTAATTTCCAAGTTGGGGTCATTTGAGGTGGTTTCTGCTCTTCTGGCTATTAGGTTATGTGCTGATATAGAATGAGAGCTGCAGATTTTTTATGTAAAAAACCAGCGCCATGTATGATAGATCCGTACAGATTTGGTGCGTTTTTGGTGCATTTTGCCATGCTTTTTTCATGCCGATTATAGTGCATTTTTTTACCAATAGTTCACTGTTATGACTGTGAGTAAAGCTAGGTTAAAAGCTAGAAAAAATTATTTAAAAAAGGGTTTCAAGATATCATAATGTGACGTGGGACTCCACTGTTCTAGTGTTTATTTATTGTGCATTTATCACGGATTTGGTGCAAGTTTTGCCCTAATGACATGAGGCCATGCTGTATTTTTGGTCACCAGCCCAGGTACAGCAGGCAGATATGTACTTCCTAATTTTACCTGGCTAGTTATCAAAAATACAGAGGAGCACTTTTTAAAATTATGTGGGTCTTTGCTGTACTTTTGTTTGCCATCCAGGTAAAATTAACAGCTGTGGGCTGGAATCCTCAGTGTGGGAAGGCCCAAGTGTTCGGGACCCCCCACTCAGCGAATTGAAGTCCGCAGCCTTAGGTTGGTTTCACACCACAGTTTTTTCCCTGATCAGGTTCGATTAGGTTTGTGTGCCAAAACCAGGAGTGTCTCCAAAACTCAGAACAGGTGTCAATCTTTCAATTATAGTTTTTCTCTGCAAGTTCCTCTCCTGGTTCCTCTCGTGGTTTTGACACACAAAACCTGATTGAACATGATCAGGAAAAAACCGTAGTGTGAAAACAGCCTTATTTGTAAATAAGAACACAAATACATCCCTCATTCCCATCTTTATCTTTCCCAAAAAAAACCTCCATGATCCTCACTGACGTCCAATCACGGAGGGACCTGAATCTGAGTGAGATTCAGCTGTCACTGTAAAAAGGTTGATGTCACAGTCTGGTTTATCTCAAGTCAGCCTGAATGACATGGCTGAGGTCAGGGGCGGACACAGAGTGTAGTGGGCCCCTGCGTAAGACATTTTTTGGGGCTCCCTTCATAGTGCAACAAAGTTATGCACATAAATAGATTGTAATATTTATAAATGCTTCATATTTTAGTGCAGGAAAATCTGCACATATCAATTCTTGCTGTGGGTTTTTTGTCACACTAAATGGGCTGTATATATAATACAGGGTGGGCCATCTATATGGATACACCTAAATAAAACGGGAATGAATGGTGATATCAACTTGAAAAAACTCATGAAAGAATAAAGTTATGTTAAAATCAAGCACACCATGTTTTTCTTATGAAATTCTCGATAATTTTGATGTGTCACATGACCCTCTTCCCATTGAAAAAGATAAAGTTGGATCCAAAATGGCCGACTTCAAAATGGCTGCCACGGTCACTACCCATCTGGAAAAGTTTTCCCCCTCCCATATATTAATGTGCCACAGACAGGAAGTTGATATCACCAACCATTCCCATTTTATTTAGGTGTATCCATATAGAGGGCCCACCCTGTATGGAGTCTATGCAGGGCTGTATTTATTATCTGGAAGCTACTGCTGGGCTGTATATAATATTTGGAGGCTAGTTGCTGTATCCAAATAATATATATAGCCCAACACAGCCTCCAAATACCTTATATAGCACAGCACCGCCTCCAAATAACATATATACGGTAGCTCAGCACAGCCTCCAAATAACATATATAGCCCAGCACAGCCTTCAAATAACAAATACAGCCTGGCACAGCCTCCAAATGACATATACAGGCCAGCACAGCCTCCAGTTAATATATACAGGCCAGAACAGGAAGGGGTTGTCCTGGGACACAGCAGAGCACTGAACACACAGCAGAGCACTGGAAACTCTACATAGTACTGGGCAAACTCTGCAGAGCACCGGACACAATCTGCAGAGCAGCAGACACCATCTGCAGAGCACTGGACATACACAGCAGAGCACCAGACACACTCTGTAGAGCACCGGACACACTCTACAGAGTACTGGACATACACAACAGAGCTCTGGACACACAGCAGAGCACTGGACACGCAGCAGAGCACTGGACACACAGCAGTGCACTGGACACAGCAGAACACTGAGCACACAGCAGAGCACTGGACACAGCAGAGCACTGGAAATACTCTGCCGTACATATAAAGCCTTCAAATAACAAATACAGCTTGGCACAGCCTCCAAATGACATATACAGGCCAGCACAACCTCCAGGTAATATATACAGCCCAGCACAGCCTCCAAATAATGTATATAGCTCAAAACAGCCTCCAGATAATATATACTGTCCGGCATAGCCTCCAAGTAATACATAAAGCCCAAAACAGCCTCCAGGAAATATATACAGCCCAGCATAGCCACCAAATAGCATATATAGCCCAAGACAGCCTCAAGGTAATATATATAGCTTCCCCCCTGTTCCCCTTTGTTTGATAATGCTCTCCCCCATATGTAGTCCACTTTCTTCATAGTGCTTCTTGCCCTATGTGCCCCCCAGTTTTTAACTGCTTCTCCCCATGTGGCCCCCCCGATTCATATTGCTTCTCCCCCTATGTGGGCCCCCAATTCATTTTGCTTCTTCCCCCATGAGCCCCCCATTCCTGATGCAGCTGAGCTTCTCCCCAGGAGCACCCCCATTCATGATGCCACTGAGCTTTTCCCCCAGGAGCCCCTCCATTCATGATGCAGCTGAGCTTCTCCCCCAGGATCACCCCCCTTCCTTGATGCAGCCGAGCTTCTCCCCCAGCCTGGGAGACAATCTGCAGAGCACCGGACATACACAACAAAGCACCAGACACACTGTGTTGAGCATCGGACACACTCTACAGAGCAATGGACATACTGTGTAGAGCTCTGGAAACACAACAAAGCACTGGACACACAGCAGAGCACTGGACACAGCAGAACACTGGGCTAAACGCAAAGCACTGGAAATATTTTGCAGAGCACTGGACACACAGCAGAGCACTGGACACTCTACAGAGCACTGGACACTCTACAGAGCACTGTACACTCAGCAGAGCACTGGACACACTGCAGAGCACTGGACATACTGCAGCGCACTGGACACACTGCAGAGCACTGGACACTCAGCAGAGCACTGGACACACAGCAGAGCACTGGACACACAGTGGAGCACTAGACCCACAGGAGAGCACTGGACACTCTGCAGAGCACTGGACATACAGAAGAGCAATGGACACACAGCAGAGCACTGGACACACTGCAGAGCATTGGTATACCCTCTGCTGTGGGCCCCTGGCGCTCTGTGTATTTGTTCCTGGCATGGGACCCCCCTGTGAAAATTAAATCAACTGAGAAAACAATAAAAAAAGGTAATTTATGTTAGACTATTCAATTTGCAGTAACTGACCAATTAGTTATGGTGCCCAAGGTTAGCTGTGCACAGGCAAGTATACTGCAAAGGGGAAGGGGTGGATATTTTGTTAATTAACTTACACTTATTACATGTTATTGGCACTGAATATTCACATTCGGCAGACCCCCCAGGCTTTTTTTTTAAATCCGAGTTTGGGTCTGAACCAAGAACTTGGACTTCAAAGTTAAGAGATGGGGCTGGAGGGCTGTTAAAGGAAGGAAAATAGTGATTAAACAGCATCATTATACTTACTGGCATCCAGGCGTTCTCCCATTGTTCTTCCAGGGCTGCTCATTAACATCTTGGATATTCACTGCAGAGGGGCCCAACAGTCAATCACAGATGCTGTCACAGAGAGTGGGTGTATGTTATTGGCTGTTGAAATAACCTAAAAACAGCCCATACATTTTAGCATCTCCCGTGCAGAGTAGATGCTAGAAAGTGTTGGCTGATTTCAGGTTACTCCAACAGCCAATCACAGTGTGTGATAGCGTCTGTAATTAACTAATTAACTGTTGTGCCCTTCACCAATCGACTGACATCATAGTAGTGTAAAAATAAATAAATATTTAATCAAACTTAAAAATGACTTAGCACTTTGCTGCATTTTTTATTCTCAGCACAGATAAAGCAGGCAGCTATATGCTGCCACCCCCATCTGATTGGCTTTTCCTTGGCTAGCAATCAAAATACAGGGAAGCCCATTATTGTTTTTTAATTATTTAAATAAATAATTGTAAAAAATACATGGGTTTCACCCTGTTTTATTGCAAGCAAAGGTAATACCCAGGCAGCTGGGGCTGGGATTTTCAGCATGGTAAGGCCCAAGCGTTCTGGGCCCCCACACTGGAAACTGCAGCCCGCAGCTGCCCCCGATAATTTAGCATTCTTTTGTAGTGCCATTTTCAAGTCATTAACCCGGTACTTCGAGCGGCCCCGGTGGCATTGGCATGCTAGGTAATAAAAGAGTTAATGCCAGCTTTGTATTGGTAATTGACACTAAGCCTGAGATTCATGTTGGGCCAATGTTTGACCTGTCCACTATGAATCTCTAGTAAACATTAAAAAAAATCACAACAGAATATTTATTTTAATTGCAATAAAACACAAAAGATATCCGTTGTTCCGATCTTTAATAACCCAAAACAAAACCCAAAACAGAGTGCTATTAAAGGGGTTGTGAGCAGAAGACAATTGTTACCACCCTGGGTTCTGCCGCCCGTGCCCCCCGACCTGCTGCCCTTACTCCTTCGGCTCCTATCGCCTCTGTCCAGCCTCCAAGTTCCCGGGTGTCGTCCGTCCGCTGACGGCTCAGGCAGTCACCGCCCGCGGGCCGGTTGGGTAGCAACTTCCTTACCGTATGCCCCCGGGTACGCGCACTTGTCTCCAGCCGCAGGGGTCCAGCACCCTCTGCCTGAGCAACACTGCTCCTCTCACTTCCGGTACCACTGCTTGTGCACATGAAACTGTCTCCTAATCAGTTTCTGCTGGAGAGTGCAGGGAGCTTGCTCCTCCCCTCAGCCAATCACCAGGTCTCTGTGTCCTTCCAATCAGGACTGCCCTGTTCTGATATAAACCTCCTGTTTCCAATCAGTCGGGGCCAGGGCAACCCTTCTCCCTTGTGGAGCTGCCATATCTGGTCTGGTCAGGTCGCTCCTTGTTTGGTCTGTTACCTGATTTCTCTTGTTGCTTCCTACAGATTCCTGCCCTGCCGGCTCTGGATCGCCTCGTGTCCCTGTTTCCCCCTGTGGTTCTGGATCCCCGTGTTCCTGGCTGGTTTCCTGGATCCCCCTGTGTTCCTGAATTCCCCCTGTGTTCCTGGATCCCCCTGTGTTCCTGGATCTCCCCGTGTTCCTGGATTCCCCTGTATTCCTGGTTTCCCGTGTTCCTGGTCCTCTGTGTTTCCGTTTCTTATTATATACCCGGTTACTGTTTTGTTACCACGTCGCCTGGGGTCGGTTGAACACTCGTGTCCGCTGCATTGGCCCCTCCGAGGTTGGTACCGGCGGGACCCCTGTATAGGGGTTAAGCGCTCCGGCGCCTCCTTCGGTGGGTTTCCAGTGCTGCGACCTTGTGGCCCTCCCCAGGGGCGTGGGGTCTTGTGTTGTTGTTAATAAACCAGTTGACTCTACGGTACTTGTCCGTCTCTCTATCACCCGGTATCAGCATCCGCTTTACGCGGTCCAGTGGGTCCACGTGTGAGTCCGTCAGTAGGACGTGACAACAATGAAGCCAAGGAAGCAGTCTGCTGCAACTGATATTAACTGTAAAGTGTAGCCTCTGTAAAGTTGAAGCAAAGTACCGGCAATTGACGTTTTTGACTGCTGTTGCGTGAAATAAACATTCGTTGAAGTTTAACAGAACGGTCGTTGCTGAGTTTTCCATTGGGGATATATCTGCTGATGTAGAACCTCGTTATACTAGGGAGATGGCAGGGGTGCGGACTATTAATGCAGGGCTGTACAGCAGCCAAGATTTGGCCCTGTCAATGACCGCTAAAACCCCACGCTGTCCCCTCAACACAACAATAACAGTAACTGTCCTTCGTTTGAAAATGAACAGCACCCATCCCCACAAAAGAGGCATCTACGTAAATCAACATCAGGATGTTTGATGACAAGGGCCTTAGAAAAAGCTGTCTTGAAAGCCGCAAGGGCATCAACAACTTCAGTTGACCAAGAATAATAAATTAGTAGCCTTCTTGGTCATATCAGTAATGGTACCTTTACTCGCCGCAACGGCAGGCTGGATACATCCCGCTACAGGCTACAAATGTAGCTTGTAGCGCCAATGTAGCCCGTCGTAGCGGCGTCTGAAGACGTGACGCTACAGCCGGCAACAGATACATCTGTTTCCTAGCTCTGCTCGAAAACTGATGACTACATCGCCGATGGTAGCGAGCTGTATCGGCGTGTAAAGAGGCAACGGAAGGGAACTCTGGACACCCGGGGCTGTAGCTGCAATGTAGCTAAGGCGTGACCCAGGCTCCGGGATACCGCGCCCCATCACCGATCATTGGTGGAAGCTCCTGCATGACGATTGGTAGTCGCTGCCTAGGGCGGCATATTTAAGGAGCTGACCAGTCACACTACACAATCGCTCGAGCGTGCTGTATTTCTCAGCCTCCTGCGATGCCTGGCCAATCAGGATGATATTGCGCTGTCCTATCATCGTACGGACGGCTCGTAATCCAAGATTGTGGCACGCCTATGTGCTGTCCCTGCTGTACCAGGTCCGCCCATATTAGCTTGTTGTAGCGCTGTGTAAACGTGGTACGCTAAGCTACAGCTGGCTACTTGACACACCCGGCGATGTAGCTAGCTACAGATGTAGCGTGGCGTAGCGCACCTTATGGCGGCGTGTAAAGAAGGTGCGTTGACCGTTTGTAGCCGTTTGAGCGTGCTCGTGCACGTGAAGTAGCGGGATGTATCCAGCCTGCCGTCGCGGCGTGTAAAGGTACCTTAAGAGGCTTGCCTATCACTGAATAGTTGTTAAAGAGAATGTGATAGCTATGCTGCCAGAACCACGAGCACTCCTGTGCACATGTCAAATTTCCATGCCTAACAGTCCCTTAATGTATTTGCATACATAAACAGATCTTTAGAAAAACTATTTCTAAAGTCTGTTTATGATATCCCAACTAGAGATGAGCGATGTTCGACTTGAATTGTTCGCCAATCTCAAATTCGAGTTGTTTTTGGCGGTGTTCGAGTCATTCGCCGAATTAAAACAATTGTGTTCAAATTCGGCGGATCTAGAACATGCTTGATTTTGGTTCGAAAATGCGGCAGATGCGGTCATAAAAACTCCTGCAGTACAGAGTGGGGCAGGTCCTGTCTATAAGACAGCTGCTGGTTCTCTGTGCACATTGGTGTCAATGCTCTTCCTCTATATACCAGCTGCAGCACAGACTGGGGCATAGAGAGCCAGCAGCTGTGGTATAGACAGGACCGGCTCCACCGGCTGTGTGTCCTGCTCTGTACCACAAGAGATAGAGAGGAGTATCGGCTCCACTATGCACAGATAGCTTCGGTATAGACAGGACTGGCTCTCTGTGCAGTGGAGCACATCATGTCTATGCACAGAGAGCTGGCAGCTGAAGTCCTTGACTCCACTGACAGTGGCCACAGGGGACTAGGTGAGCACACACACCATAATACAGGGCCACAGGATGAGCACATACACCATATTGCATTCAGTGGTCCACTCCTCCACTGACAGTCTGCCGAAACACCTTCACAGCTGCGGATTTGGCAAATTGTGTCAGTGGAGGAGAGGAACGCTGTATACAATGTGGGTGGGTGGGCACATTAGGGGTTGGGGCAAGCCTGTAGGAGCCTGGGGGTGGTCCTGCATACTGAGACTGGGGGAGAGGGCATGTTTGGAGGAGTCTGGGCATAACGTCCTGTTCTGTATTTACATGCAGGCTCTAACACAAACATGTTCCCTGGTCGTTCTCTAGCAGATGCAAGTAGGAGATATCTGGGTGACAATGCAAAATTTTGACAGGATGTATATTACAAACTGTCAACATTTTGCAGCCTGGATACACATAGAAATTATCCAAAAAGCCCGGACAACCCCTTTAATGTTGTGAGGGAAACAAAGCTATGTGCATGCACAGTTTTGTATATCACTTTGTAAAGCCTGTTATCATGCCCACAGGGGTGTGATAACATGCTAAGTGGGTCAACTAGTTGGGAAACCAACACACCCTCAATTTGTCAAAGCCCTAATTCATGTTTCATTAAAGAACTTTAGAAACACTTTTTCTAAAGATCTGCTTATATATGCAAATACCTTTAACAGGAACCAAATAACAATAAAACTAAATATGGTGCACCTCAAATGGACACTTCCCTACTTTGGAAAAGAACATATTCTCACAAAGAACTTGAGGTAACTGTCGAACATGCTCTTGTTGCTTCTCAAGACAACATTATTTCTCTTAGTTTGTAAATGAAACAACCAGGGGAGATAGTTTTCTAGGTCTGGTGAAATAGATAAGATCTAATTTCAAATATACAGGTCCATTAGCACTTGGGCAACAGCGACTGTGATATGGTAAGTTTCAATGCAATATTCAATAGAACATTTGAAGGTTGAAATGCAAAATCCCCTTCTAGGAAAACCAATAAAACACCATTGGCTTCGCTATTGGTCTCGATGGGGCAGGGAGACTAGCAGACATGATGTGGCTCCACACGGTCTGCTCATGCCTGTGCTTTGCATCGATAGCTCATTCACCCTGCTGGAGGTCCCACGCTGCCTCCTTGCTTCCCACTTATATCTCCCTACTATCTGAGTCTGCACCCACTTGGTAGGCTTCCCAGGAGTGCATGCTTTGTTATAATTTAACATGCCAGTACTCCCTAATACCAGATTTACCTCTCAGCCAGTTGACTTTGTCTTGGCACCCCTATCCAGTACCTAATATAATATTTGTCTTGTCATAGAGCCTGCTATGCCTGTTATACTGTGCCTTTCTGCCCAAAGACTGCTACACGTGCTATACTGCACTTGCTTGTACACAGCCTGTTACATCTGCTATATGGCACCTGCCTTTATAGAGTCTGCAACACCTGCTATATTGAACCTGCCTGCATAGAGCCTGCTACATCTGTACCAAAACCTTATGGGCTGTCATCCTTGACAACCACTGAGACTTCACCTGGGTGCCAGAATCTACCACCATAAAGAAGTGACTATAATTATATCCATCTTTACCTGAGGGGCCAGCTTCCAGTAGGTCCACATTTCTATGCTCACATCCCCCTGAGCGTAACAGCCAATTTAAAAAAAAATAAGGGAAGAGATTAATCGTGTAGACTGGGACCATGTCACGGTAACTGGGCATACTAAACATAATTGAGGAAAACTTAAGGACATACTACTAGAATCCTGTAAAAAACTTACCATCTGATAATGAAATATCCAGGAATAAAAATAAATCCCTATTAATAAATACGACAGTACAAAGTATATTAAGACAAAAAACAAATGGCATTCAAAATCTCGAAGGCTGAGAACACATAAATAGCATTTCAGGGGTATATTTATCTCAAGAGGAAATGTAAAAAAGAAATCAAGCTAACAACATTAGCTACTGAAACATAACTCCCCAATGACTAGTGATGATGAGTGAGTAGTAAGATACTCAGGTTCGGATAGCTCTAACTGAATACTTTGAATGAGTAATGAGAAATGAATCCAGTGCAAGTCAATAGGAAACTCACTTGGATCTGAATAGTGAAACAGTTCAAAGTATTCGGTGAAAGGTATCCGAACCCAAATATCCTACTACTCGATCACCACTAACAATGACATTAAAAAAAACAATGCCAAAAAGAAAACAAAGGATGGTAGTGGACCTTTAAAAGATAATAACAGTATAATAATAATAGAGGACAAAGAAAAGGCTGAGATATTAAACAGGCACTTTTCATTCATGTACCCCAAGGAACTGACTGTTCCAGGGATCATTCAACAAGGCAACAAAGTTTGTCACTTAATATAACTAATTTAATACAAGAAGTATGCCTGCATCTGAGCAAATTGAACATTAACAAATCCCCCGGACCAGATGGCATTCATCCATGGACATTGAGGAGCTTGAACTCAGTAATTGAAAAACCGCTGTATCTTATCTTCGTAGACTCTCTTGTAACAGGGTTGGTGCCTCAGGATTGGAGGATAGCTGATGTGAAACCAATATTTAAGAAAAGTAAGAAGGTGGATACAGGCAACTATCATCCAGTAAGTCTGACATCAGTGGCGTGCAAAGTTTTTTTAGGGCATTTTAAGAGATGACATACAAAAGTATATTGCAGAGAATAAATTAATTCCTGTTAACCAGCATGGATTCATGAATTATAAGTCATGTTTAACCAAAATGTTGGGTTTCTATGAGGAGGTAAATGCAAATCTGGATGTTGGTATATCTGAACATTGCAAAGGCATTTGATATTGTACTACATAAAATCCTTATTCTGAAGCTCCAGGAAAAATGACTAGGAGAAACTATATACAGGAGGGAAAGGAATTGGCTAAGCGATAGGAAACAAAAAGTTGTTGTAAATGATACATTTTCTAAATGGGCTATAGTCAGCAGTGGGGTTGTGGGCTATAGTCAGCAGTGGTATCTGTGCTAGGACCCATTCTTTTTAATCTTAATATTAATGACCTTGTGGATTAGATTGCAAGAAAAGTGTCAGTCTTTGCTGATAACACCAAACTAGGTACGGTATTAAAAATTGACCTTGACAGTGCAATTAAACAAAATGATCTGGATAAGATGTCTGAAAGGGAAAACACTTGGCAAATGAGGTTTAATGTTGATGAGTTTAGAGTAATGCACCTAGGACGGAGTAATCCTATTGCTGCATATACATTAAATGGAAGTAAACTTGGCACTGCAGAACAGGAGAAGGACTTGGATGTTCTGGTAACATATAAACTTAGCAGCAATACATAATGTAAATCAGAAGCTGCAAACGGAAACATGAATTTAGGTAGTATATAAAGAGAGATAAAATCCAATGATCCCAACATATTGCTGCTATTGCTATTGCCCCAATACAAATTAATTGTACGGTCACATTTAGAATATGGGATACAGTTTTAGGCTATACATTTTAGAAAAGATATTCAGAAGTTAGTCAGTTCAAAGGTGGGCAATTAGATTATTAAATAGTATGAAAGTCCTCCCATATGATGAGAGGTTAGGCTTGTTTAGCTTAGAAAAAAGACTTCTCAAAGGAGATCTCATTAATACAATCTTGGCCAAAAGTATTGACACCCCTGCAATTCTGTCAGATAATACTCAGTTTCTTCCTGAAAATGATTGCAATCACAAATTCTTTGGTATTATTATCTTCATTTAATTTGTCTTCAATGAAAAAACACAAAAGAGAGTGAAGCAAAAAGCAAAACATTGATCATTTCACATGAAACTCAAAAAATGGGCCAGACAAAAGTATTGGCACCCTCAGCCTAATACTTGGTTGCACAACCTTTAGCCAAAATAACTGCGATCAACCGCTTCCGGTAACCATCAGTGAGTTTCTTACAATGCTCTGCTGGAATTTTAGACCATTCTTCTTTGGCAAACTGCTCCAGGTCCCTGATATTTGAAGGGTGCCTTCTCCAAACTGCCATTTTTAGATCTCTCCACAGGTGTGCTATGGGATTCAGGTTTGGACTCATTGCTGGCCACCTTAGAAGTCTCCAGTGCTTTCTCTCAAACCATTTTCTAGTGCTTTTTGAAGTGTGTTTTAGGTCATTGTCATGCTGGAAGACTCATGACCTCTGAGGGACACCCAGCTTTCTCACACTGGGCCCTATATTATGCTGCAAAATTTGTTGATAGTCTTCAGACATCATAATGCCATGCACACGGTTAAGCAGTCCAGTGCCAGAGGCAGCAAAGCAACCCCAAAACATCAGGGAACCTCTGCCATGTTTGACTGTAGGGACTGTGTTCTTTTCTTTGAATGTCTCTTTTTTTTCTACTGTAAACTCTATGTTGATGCCTTTGTAAGGCCTGTTAACATTAATATGTATGGTTGAAGGACTGTTTTGTGGACTCTTCCTTGTGCTACCTGGTGCCAAAAAGAAAGGATAGCAGAGATAAACCCCCCTGCTGCTGAGAGTGACATGGAACAGTCCAGGAGATGGATGGGTGGGTCTCCACAAGGAGAAGAGAGACAACTTCCACGTGTGTTGCAGAGAGAGACAGACCTAAAGAGACTGGATGTGGAGTGAGGAGCCAGACTGCACGAGCAAAGCAGAAATCCAGGACAAAGTCTGAACTCAAGAGACACTTGTCAGCGAATTACGGGCCCCAACAGCAACGAGGTACCTCGCAGTAAATCTTGCAGTAAAACTCTCAGTAAAGTGTGCACACTGTTTTAGTTAGGGACAGATAGGAAAAGACTCTGCAGTTCGATATACAAGTTATAGAAAGAAAACAAACACTCTGCATCTTGCTTGATAAAGACTTTGCATTTCTTTATTTAAAGACATTCAGAGACCTTGCATTCTCGGCAAACTAGTCACAGTGGTTATATATATTGTATTTACTATTGCACACCTTCCCGCTCCTTCCTCTTCTTTCCCGCACTTTTCCCCAGTTGTATTAAAAGTGCATTTGTTTAACACTCTGTGTTCCGTGCAGTCCTTGCGTATCCCGTCACCTGTGGGCTCTTACACTTGGCGTAGTCGGCAGGATACGCAGGCTGGTACTGAACAATGGAAGGACAGAGGGATGTTGTTGATGGAAATGTTCCAATACAACCTGATGGGGGAATACCAGCAAGGCAACTGTCCCTGGGTGCTATGCTGACCTATATACCAAAATTTACTGGCAACAATGTACCTCTCCATGACAGGGCGCAGAGAGTGAGGGGCATGTTGAAAGTAGCAGGAGTAACTGCAGAAAACCAAGGGGAGATACTGTTGATTGCTCTTGACGGCCATGCTCAAGAGACTGTTTTATTGTGCCCTGAGAGTGAAAGAAAGACGTTAGAACAGGTGGTGAAGATTCTGGAGAGGGTGTATGGCGGCAAGCCAGAAGCAGGTGATTTTCAGGCACAACTGTTCTACCGGCTGCAGAGTGAAGAGGAAGGCTTGCCACAGTATGCAAATGCCCTCCAGAGAATAATGAGACAAATGCTTACAGCAGAGCCAGAGCTAGCACAAACCCCTGGTTCCGCTGACCGTACCCTGCGAGATCAATTCCTCAGAGGATTACATAACCCCAAGATCAGAGAAAGGTACAGACAAATACCCCCAAAATATTACCAAGAAGTGAAAGAGCTCTTGGCACAGATGCGGAAGAACGGGGTGATAAGAGAGAGTCAGAGTCGATGGGCTGCCCCAATCGTGCTGGTCAAGAAAAAGGATGGGTCTACTCGCTTCTGTGTTGACTACCGCAAGCTTAATGGATGCACTGTTCGTGATTCCTATCCCCTGCCCCGGATAGAGGAGTCCCTGTCTGCGCTGGGAAAGGCACTCTACTTCTCCTCCCTTGATCTAGCAAGCGGATATTGGCAGGTCCCTGTGGCAGAGAAAGACAAGGCCAAGACCGCATTCATTGTGCCCATGGGACTCTTCGAGTTCAATTGCATGCCGTTTGGGCTAAATAATGCCCCAGGAACTTTTCAGCGCCTCATGGAGAGTTGCATTGGAGACATGAACTTCGAAGCCACGTTGATTTATCTGGATGACATCGTAGTGTACTCTGCAACCTTCGAAAAACATCTCGAACAACTGGGTCAAGTGTTTCAATGGTTACGGGACCATGGGCTTAAACTGAAACCAAAAAAATACCGGATCTTTCAAAAAGAGATTGAATATCTCGGGCACAAGGTGACGGAGGCTGGCGTGCAGCCGTCCGATGGGAAAGTGAGAGCAGTGCTACAATGGCCCACACCCAGCACAGTGAGAGAAGTTCGAGCTTTCCTGGGACTGGCCGGATACTACCGTCGCTTTATCAAGGACTTCGCGAAGAAGGCAGAACCTTTGCATGAATTGCTCCGAGGAACTGCAAAAGGACCAAAGGCACAGAAAATTCGCTGGGGACCAAGACAAGCAGAAGCCTTACACCGACTGAAAGAGACCTTGGTCAGCACCCCTGTGCTTGCCTATGCAGACTACAACCTCCCCTTTCGGTTATATACAGACGCGAGCCTCTACGGTCTGGGTGCAGTACTGGCCCAGGTACAGGACGATATCGAACGGGTGATTGCATATGGAAGTCGGACATTGCGAGAAGCCGAACGCAACCCTGAGAATTACAGTTCTTTTCGTCTGAAGTTACTGGCACTAGTATGGGCAATAACCGAAAGGTTCTCTGAATATCTCACGGGAGCTCAGATTGAAGTCTATACGGATAATAATCCACTGGCTCACATCTCCACCGCCAAACTGGGGGCAATGGAACAGAGGTGGTTGGCACGACTCTCCAAATATAATTATCATGTGCAGTAATGTGCCAAGCACGAAAATCAGAATGCGGATGCCCTCTCTCGTGTTACCACAGAAGCCCCAGTGGAGGAAAGACATGAGCAGTTAGAGGAAGACGAAATTCCAGACTTCAGTAAATTCACCGCCCAAGTGGTGGAGGCTTGTATAAGGGAGATTATGTCGGTCACAACATCGTGCCTGCTTGGCCAAACCAGAGAGGAATGGGTGAAGATCCAGTCATCTGATCCAGAACTGCTTCAAGTGAAAGAATGGGTGATTCGGCAGCGTAAGCCTAGGAAGGAAATACGGGCAATGCTGTCACACGCGGCCCTACAGATTCTCAGCCAGTGGGACAAGCTATCAGTGTTAGAAGGGATGCTGTATCGGAAGGTGCACCTAGCTACGGAGCTGGAAGTACGGTGGCAAGTGGTGATACCCCAGAAGATGGCAGTACCATTGGCCCGAGAAGCGCACGAGAGAGGAGCCCATTTTGGGCCGGACAAGACTTACCAGTGGTTGCAAAGAATAGTGTACTGTCCTCAGATGCTTCGGGCAGTGGAGAAGGCCTGTAAACTGTGTCGTTCCTGCGAGTTAAATAAAGCTCTCCCACAGCGAGCACCAGTACAGACCATTGTCACCAAAGAGCCGTTGGAAGTACTTATGATAGATTATCTGAAGATTGGCCACTCCCACCGGGGCTATCAGTTCTGCCTTGTGATGACAGACCACTTCTCAAAATTTGCGGTGGTGACGCCCACCAGAGATCAGATGGCTGAATCGGCTGCTCGAGCCATCAGAGATGACTTTATCCGGGTATACGGCTGCCCTAAAAGTATACACTCTGATCAAGGGGTCTGCTTTCAGGGCAGTGTCATGAGAGAGCTGCAAAGGATCTACTGGATGCAAAAGTCAAGAACTACGCCTTATCATCCACAGGGCAACGGAGGCTGCGAGAGGTTTAACAGGACCCTCCTACAAATGCTACGCACATTGGAAGATGATCGTAAGAGTCACTGGCCCAGTTAACTCGCAGAACTTGTGTGGGCATACAATAACCGTGTCCACTCCACCACTAAGTACGCCCCATACGTGCTATTGTTCGGAAGAGCTGGAAGAGGCATTGAAGAACTAAACCTGGCTCCACCCGAGATCAGTGAAAATCAGAGCGTAGGTTCTTGGGTTGACTGTCACCGTCGACGGCTGGAGACTATCCATCGAATTGTCACCAAGCGGTTGCAAGAAAAGATATACGCTCGGCAGGAACCTGTACATGAGGCCCCGTTCTTACCAGGAGACAGAGTGCTAGTTGCAGAGAAACACCCGAGACACAAGTTGAGTGAGCGCTGGAAACCAGAGCCGTACATTGTGACCAGAACAGTCTCTCCCAATGGGCCAGTGTACGAAGTGAGAAGCGAGCGGGGAGGCGGCACCCTCACCCTGCATCGTAACATGCTGAGGCCCTGCTATTTAAAAGACAGGACCGGGTAAAGCGACTCGGGGACTGTCCCCGTGCCTGTTCCTGTTACTCTCGAGGAGGGCTCTCACGATGAAGAATGTTGGCGGGCCCCGTCCAACCCAACAGACTGGGGAAGGTCGAACCCCCCATCCGTTCAAGATGCAGGTGCCACCCCCGCAGAGCATGAGCCACCAATCTCCAGAGATGACGACGAGGATATTGTACTCCCTGCTACTGCACCAGCGTATGGTGAATTAGCCGTAGCTCCACGTAGGACTGAACGGGCTAATGCTGGTATTCCCCTGATCGGTACCTGGCAGATGATCGGTACCTTGTGTTATACTGCTACCTGGTGCCAAAAAGAAAGGATAGCAGAGATAAACCCCCCTGCTGCTGAGAGTGACATGGAACAGTCCAGGAGATGGATGGGTGGGTCTCCACAAGGAGAAGAGAGACCACTTCCACGTGTGTTGCAGAGAGAGACAGACCTAAAGAGACTGGATGTGGAGTGAGGAGCCAGACTGCACGAGCAAAGCAGAGATCCAGGACAAAGTCTGAACTCAAGAGACACCTGTCAGCGAATTACAGGCCCCAACGGCAACGAGGTACCTCGCAGTAAATCTTGCAGTAAAACTCTCAGTAAAGTGTGCACACTGTTTTAGTTAGGGACAGATAGCAAAAGACTCTGCAGTTCGATATACAAGTTATAGAAAGAAAACAAACACTCTGCATCTTGCTTGATAAAGACTTTGCATTTCTTTATTTAAAGACATTCAGAGACCTTGCATTCTCGGCAAACTAGTCACAGTGGTTATATATATTGTATTTACTATTGCACACCTTCCCGCTCCTACCCCTTCTTTCCCGCACTTTTCCCCAGTTGTATTAAAGGTGAATTTGTTTAACACTCTGTGTTCCGTGCAGTCCTTGCGTATCCCGTCACCTGTGGGCTATTACACCTTTGCCCAAAAAGAGAGAACATTCTTCCAAAACATTTTAGGCTTTCTCAGGTAAGTTTTGGCAAACTCCAGCCTGGCTTTTTTATGTCTCGGGGTAAGAAGTGGGGTTACTTTTCATTCAGACGCCGATGGATAGTACGGGTTGACACTGTTGTACCTCGGACTGCAGGGCAGCTTGAACTTATTTGGATGTTAGTCAAGGTTCTTTATCCACCATCCGCACAATCTTGCATTGAAATCTCTTGTCAATTTTTCTTTTCCGTCCACATCTAGGGAGGTTACCCACAGTGCCATGGGCTTTAAACTTCTTGATGACACTGCGCACGGTAGACACAGGAACATTCAGGTATTTGGAGATGGACTTGTAGCCTTGAGATTGCTCATGCTTCCTCACAATTTGGTTTCTCAAGTCCTCAGACAGTTCTTTGGTCTTCTTTCTTTTCTCCATGCTCAATGTGGTACACACAAGGACACAGGACAGAGGTTGAGTCAACTTTAATCCATGTCAACTGGCTGCAAGTGTGATTTAGTTATTGCCAACACCTGTTAGGTGCCACAGGTAAGTTACAGGTGCTGTTAGTTACACAAATTAGAGAAGCATCACATACTTTTTCTAACAGTGCCAATACTTTTGTCCACCCCCTTTTTTATGTTTGGTGTGGAACTATATCCAATTTGGCTTTAGGACAATTTTTTTAGTGTTTTTTTCATTGAAAACAAATTAAATGAAGATAATTATACCAAAGAATTTGTGATTGCAATCATTTTCAGGAAGAAACTGAGTATTATCTGACAGAATTGCAGGGGTGACAATACTTTTGGCCAACACTGTATGTACTACTACATGTGTGGTCAATACAAAGGACTGGCACATAACTTATGCCTCCCAAAAATAATACTAATGATTAGGGAACACCTACTGCAGGTGAGAAAAAGGCTTTTCTGGAGGCTAAACTTATAAGGGTTCTTTACAGCTAGAAGAGTCAGGTATAGTATGTTTTACCACAAAAAGTAGTAATGACCAACACTACACCTGCTTTTAAAGGGATCCGGTCACCTCCAAAACGCCTCCTAAACTACCAAAACACGTCCCTGCAGCATATTATCACTAATCTTAGACTGTGAGCTCTCGTGGACAGGGTCCCTGCCCCTTCTGTAACTGTACGTCCTGATCGCCTAGATTTAGTGTACTTGTTCTTGTTTCCCTCATCCTCATGTAAAGCGCCATGGAACCTAATGGCGCTATATAAATAAATAATAATAATAATAATGATAATAATAATCTCACACTCGTTTTGTCACCTAAAAGCATCCTGTGAAAGTGCATAAAAACGTTTTAATACTTACTCATTAGTGATTATGATTAGCAGGGGCTATATCCTTTAGCTCTTAGGGCGTGTTGTTTTGCGGCCTGAATGATCCAGCCCTCTCTGTGAAGATTCTGCTGTGATGTGGAGCTAAAGGCAGCACTAATGATTTGCGTTCTGTAAGTGACAGAGAGGGGGGAGGACAATGCCTGCACAAGCAAAGCAAACAGACAGAGAGAGGGTGGATCCTGGAGGCTGCAAAACAACACGCCCTAAGGGCTAAAGAATATAGCCCCTGCTAATTATAATCACTAATGAGTAAGTATTAAAACGTTTTTATGCACTTTCACAGGATGATTTTAGGAGACAAAAGGAGTGTGAGATTAGTAATAATATGCTGCAGGGACATGTTTTGGTAGCTTAGGAGGCGTTCTGGAGGTGACAGGATGACTTTAAAAAAGGGCCAGATCATATTCTCATTGAACGTAACATTGTTGGCTATAAATGATTTATTGACAAAAATGTATAATTGGAGGAAGGTTGAACTTGATGGACCTAGGTCTATTTTCAACCTATGTAACATGCATAAATTAAGATGTCATCTAAGTATATCACTAGAAATATACCCACTAAAGAAGATAAAGATAATGTATAAAGTTCTGATACACTGCTAGAGCATTGGTCAATCCGGATACTTAAATAGAATAACTGAGAGTCAAAACTGTGTACCCACACACAATAATAAAATCCCTGTCAGACAGCTCTAAGGCGGAACCTAACTTAACAAATTAAAAAGTAGTTATAACTTCAGATTTGCTAATCAAAGACACTTGTTTAAAATACAGTGGTATCCATGAGACATAGCTGAGAACCTTTAGAATCAGTGTTTCTACATATTAATGTCTTTATTTTACTCTTTATGTTTAAGAAATTCAATATTGTATCTGAAATACTTAATCATTAAATGAC
>JARQOC010000003.1:322693990-322718976 GCA_033576535.1 Allobates femoralis
ATATTAGGGTGCTTTCACACTAGCGTTTATTTGAAATCGCGGCAGATGCGGTGAAAAAAACGGTTGCGGCAAGCCCCATACAATGTATAGGCGGGCTTGCGGCAGGTGCGGCAAGTGCGGTTTTGGCACTAGCGGCAGGTGCGGCCGCGAAAAAACCTTTGAGTTCTGTTATAAACTTGGAAATGTCTTTCTGGTGGAAATGCCTGAAGAATGTAATTTCTTTTAAACATTTGGTGTTTTGGAAAGACTAAAGCATTTTACAGATATTGGAATAGACTTCCATAGAACAGCAAAACGTTTTTTTCTATAAAAAATAATAGGTAGATCCTTTTGAGCATTTGTGACAACTTTCTCTGTCATTTTTGAGCAAACATGCCTGAAAAATATGCAGTGTAAACATACCCTTATTAATAATGTGAATAACAGCCCAGTGTCCACGTGCTTGGTATTATCCAAATATAAGAAAAAGCCCTGTAGTTTCATACACAGATTAAGTCCAGAAATATTTGTACCGTGACACAAGTTTTAATATTTTACTTATTTGCCTAAACATATTCAAGATACAGTTATATATTTAACATGGGCTTAAAATGACGACTCAGCTTTAATTTGAAGGGATTTCAATCCTAATTGGAGCAAAGGTGTAGGATTTACAGCTATTTAAAATGTAGCTGCCTCTTTTTCACGGGACCCAAAGTAAATAATCAATTTTACTTAGAAACCCCTTAATGGTCTACATAGGCTGTTCCCTTATTAATATATAATTAATTAAACAGGGAAAAGGTCTGGAGTTGATTCCAGGTGGTGCATTTGCATTTCAAAGCTGTTGTTGTGAATCCACAACATACGGTCAAAGGGCTCTCAATAGACCATCATTAGGCTTAAAAAAAGTAGAAATGTATCAATGAGATAGCAGAAATGTTAGGAGTCACAAAATTAACAGTTTGATACCTTTTGCAAAAATGCAAAGGGGCCCGCTGGTGAGCCCAAAAAGGCCTGGACGTCCATAGAAGACAACTGTTGTGGATGATCACACAATCCTATTCATGGTGAAGAAAAATCCTTTTTCAACAACCACTCATGTGCAGAAAACTCTCTAGGAAGTAGGTGTTTCAGAATCTAAATTTACTATAAAGGGAAGTCTTCATCATCGCAAATAGAGAGGGTTCACCACAAAGTGCAAACCATTAATCAGCCTTAATATTAGAAAGGCCAGATTAGATTACATTTTACAAACAAGAACACCTAAAGAATCCAGCTCAGTTCTGGAAAAGCATTCTTTGGATAAATGAAACTAAAATCAACCTGTACCAGAAAGAAGGGAAGAAGAATTTATGGAGAAGGCTTGGAATGGCTCTTGAACCAAAGCACACCACATCCTTTGTAAAATATAGTGGCAACAGTGTAATGGCCAGAAATGCATGACTTCCAATACCACTGGGCCACTAGTGGTTATTGATGATGTAACTGAAGACAGAAGCAGCCATATGAATTCTGATGTGTACAAGGCTATGCTTTCTGCTCAGATTCAACCAAATGGAGCAAGGATATTTGTATGGTGCTTCACAGTGGAGATGAACAATGACCAAAAATGCACTTAAAAAAAAACATGAGTTTTTTAAGGTAAAAAAGTGGAATATTCTAAAATGGTCAAGTCAACCAACAGATCTCATCAATATTGAGTATGCCTATCACATGCTTGAGACAAAAATTAAGGCAGAACATTTCACAAATAAGCAACAACTGAAACCAGTTGCAGTAAAGGCCGGCAAAGCATCACAAAGGAGGAAACCAACACTTGGTTACGATCATGGCTTCCAGAACTCAAGCAATCATTTCCTGGAAAGTATTCTCTACAAAGTATTAAAAATGAACATTTTATTAATGGTAAAATATGTTTGTCAAATCACTTTTGAGTCCCTAAAATGAAGAGCCTTTATAGAAAAATGGTTGCAATTCCTAAATGCTTCAAAAGTTATTTGTGTTCAACCTCTTTAATGAAACCGGAAAGTCTAAACTTCAATTACATCTCAGCTGTTTCATTTCAAATAAAAATGTGGCATACAGAGGTCAAATCATGAAGATTCGAGCACTGTCCAAATATTTCTTGACCTAACAGCACATATTGTGCTAACATATTAATTAGAAACTACATTATATTCACTAAATAAACAGCTTGCATTAATAATTTCAGAAAAGATGCAGCCATTCCGGCAAATGAAATGAGTTTATGTGTGTGCTGCTCATCACCCATGAAATCACTAATATACTTTGCTCTCAGTCAGTAGAAGGAATAAGAAATGGAGAGTGATTAATCTTGGAAGAAAGAGCTCAAATGGTTTGAAGAATACACAAAAAAATTACTTCAAAGAGATCCAATCATCAGGCTTTTATACCCTAAAATAAGGGCATGTATGCAAAGGCACTTTAACCCCTTCATAATCCCTGATTTACTTATACATCATAGCTCCAATATATTTGAAGGGCGCGGTTACCTCCCATAGGCTGGAGCTCACAGCCTGATGATCTCATCCGGACCGCCCCTAGAACCAGGCCAGACGGTGATGCACGACTGGCACCAACCACCCCACTTCTGACAGAAGAACGAAGGCTGCGCCTATCAGAAACCTCTGCAGGGCCCGCTTCTCTGCAGCCAACATCACACAAAGGAGAAACACGGCGGCGTTCAGTGACAGAAGCAGACATCGAAGGAGCAGGTCCATATGAGGACATGGCCCTCCTATCACCGGCACCATCAGCCGAAGGAATCCGGCGCCTCCCAGCGGCCGAGGCAGGAACACCAGCCACCGAGTCCAATGGCAATATGACACAGCGTCCAGGACACGCACCAATAGTTTTATTTTTAATGGGGAAAAAGGGGAGTGAATTGAACAGTTTTGTGTTTCTTTTCTTTTCCTATTTTAAAATCCTTTTTTTAAAAACGTTTCATTGATTTTACTAGTCGCCTTATAGTCTCTGCAATCTTCCGATCACTTGTGCTGTGCAGATCAGTGCATCAGCTCTGTACAGCAAAAATCACCATCTTCTCTCAATGCTGTCTCACAACCGATATTCCCAGGAGGATTGTCATGAGAGTCATAGGGGTTATCAGTGGACCCCTGGCTGTCATGACAAACCATCGGCACCCTGCTAGCACATCACAGGACCACAGATGGGAGCGGGGAATGACATACTCCCTACATGTTATGTCTTACTGTCAGAGATTGACAGTGGGATTTAACTGGCTAACAGCTGTAGACGGATCTCCGATGCACTCACAATTGTTGGAGGCACATGTCAGTTGATCAGATAATCTGACATGTGCAGGGAAAGATACACCCACATCAAAGATAGGAAGATGACCCATAATGGAGATAGTATGCCATGGGTCATTAAATGGCAGCTCTCCAGCTACCTCCCTCTTCTCAGTCGATCTGACAGCTTTATGTAGTGTATGGGGGACTGTATCCAACTGGAAAACAAATAAACATTGAGGAGAATGAATCTGGAGATAACCTCCTTTTGTGCACAGCAAGGAAAAGATATTTTTCTTCACAATGACAGCCTAAATGAGTGTAATACAGCTCTTGTGTGACACACAGGTTTTGAGCGTTATATGCCTCCAGTGTGCAGTCCATACTGACATGTGACTAGGAAGAGCTGCAGTTTGAATTATACCAGGGATGCCATCTTATCTCATTCTCGAGAAAGCCTTTAAAATTATATACTACTGTAGTTTAAGTTGAACTGTAGCACTTAGTACACATTCTGCTCTAACATATTCAGCCATCAGTGTTTTTTTCTAAGGTGTGTCATAACAACATTTGAATAAGCATGGGTTTCCTGTCATCAAGAGCTGAGAAGCAGAGAGCCTTGATTAAGACCTGGTCTGAAAGCTGTAGGGAGAAGAGGGAGGTAAGCAGCTACCTGCTGTATGGAAATCAGTGGGCTTAAGAGAGCTGGCTAGGATGTTAGGAGTTAAGTCCTCTCATTAAATGTAACAACTGCACGCTATCGGCCAGAGACTAGAAGGTGATCACCATGGAAACCTGCTGAACACTATGAAAGATAAAATAAATTAATAACCAGAAATTAATATAGTCAAAACCATCAGGAAAACCACTATTAAATAACAACCAACCCTGTTACATCAACAACTCAGGAACTACATAGAAAACAGAGAACAACAGAGTTGGAAAAGATGAATCTAAAGCTTATTACAAGCATAATAGCCAGGATAATACCATAAAAATAGTGGTAGAGACAATAAAAAACTACCAGCTTGCCAAATATTACACAGGTAGGTAAGCATTCAAAGGTATATGTACAAATTGTTGAACATATATACACACATCAGCTGACTTGTTAAAACATGTGCTAATTCAATATGTAAGTACAGTTTTTCCTTTCACATAAGGATAGCTCTAAATGCATAGAAAAGTCAGCATAAAAATATAAAGTATTAGTGCCAATATAGAACTATATATACATAGCTTATATTCCATCAAATGGCACAGACCCAATGGATGGTAACACATATACAATTATGTTAATATAGGAGTTTATCACATGCCTATGGTGAATAGTCAAAACTGCAGGCAAACTGGTAGAAGCAAGAGACCCCAAACTCAGGAATCCCCTGACGTTTCACAGAACACTTATTTTTGCTTCATCGGGGGGGAAAAGTGCATAGTGGGGTTCTCAAGGTGCTAAAAGTTAAGATAACAGTTGCAATTACAGGAAAATGACAGCAGATATAAAAAGCAAGTCAAGCTAATTAAAGTAATTTAAGAACTTGAGAATTTAGACCATTCTTCTTTGGCAAACTGCTCCAGGTCCCTGATATTTGAAGGGTGCCTTCTCCAAACTGCCATTTTTAGATCTCTCCACAGATGTTCTATGGGATTCAGGTTTGGACTCATTGCTGGCCACCTTAGAAGTCTCCAGTGCTTTCTCTCAAACCATTTTCTAGTGCTTTTTGAAGTGTGTTTTGGGTTATTGTCCTGCTGGAAGACCCATGACCTCTGAGGGAGACCCAGCTTTCTCACACTGGGCCCTACATTATGCTGCAAAATTTGTTGGTAGTCTTCAGACTTCATAAGGCCATGCACACGGTCAAGCAGTCCAGTGCCAGAGGCAGCAAAGCAACCCCAAAACATCAGGGAACCTCCGCCATGTTTGACTGTAGGGACCGTGTTCTTTTCTTTGAATGCCTCTTTTTTTCTCCTGTAAACTCTATGTTGATGCCTTTGCCCAAAAAGCTCTACATTTGTCTCATCTGACCAGAGAACATTCTTCCAAAACGTTTTAGGCTTTCTCAGGTACGTTTTGGCAAACTCCAGCCTGGCTTTTTTATGTCTCGGGGTAAGAAGTGGGGTCTACCATACAGTCCTTTTTCATTCAGACGCTGACGGATAGTATGGGTTGACACTGTTGTACCCTCGGACTGCAGGGCAGCTTGAACTTGTTTGGATGTTAGTCGAGGTTCTTTATCCACCATCCGCACAATCTTGCGTTGAAATCTGTTGTCAATTTTTCTTTTCCGTCCACATCTAGGGAGGTTAGCCACAGTGCCATGGGCTTTAAACTTCTTGATGACACTGCGCACGGTAGACAGTGGTGGTTAGGAGACCCTATAGGAGATCTACAGGGCCCAGGAAGAACAACAGTGCTCTCCTTGGATTCAGTGGTGTCAGAGAGAAAGGAGGCCAGCCAGAGCCTTTGCTGTGGTGGCTGTCAGGATACAGCAAAATCTGTACAGCTGCATGGGATATACCGTAGTGACCTGCCCAAATGACAGTCAACAACAGTTGGGGATCAGTGAGGGTACGTGTTGCGACTGTTTTGATGGGATCTTAAGTTGTCAGCAGTAGGAAAAAAGCTGAAAACTTTCCTGTATGCCTAAGGTACTGTGGATGGATGTCAAGGACCAGGTTGAGAGGAGAAGTGTATGAGTGTAGCAGAGTGCCGTAACCAGCGGAAGTGAGGAATGCTGTCACACAATGCTTGAAGGAGAGCTGAGTTCATCACACCATCAGAGACTGTAACTCTGTATCTTGAATAACTGTGGAGAGCTGTAATATCACAACTGTCATAAACTGCTCCAGTAAAAGTGAGTTTTATACTGTTGCACCTGAGGTCTTGACATTATTTATTTAGGTGGCTGATCCCTCATCCCCATTCGCATCTTTAACCCCCTGTTATTCTGCTGAGGACCACCGGAGAGACCACACTGCCGCCATTATACCCAGGTTCAGTGAAGGCTGACCCAGACAAGTAAGGATGTGTCTAGCGAGCTGTGACACAATTACATCTACAATTCAATAATTAACATGACACCTCATGCATATTTTTTAGTCCAAATATGGCCTTGTTCACACATACCAATCCGTTTTTTAAGCCCTTAGAAAAACAGATCTGTTTTTCTAAGGGTGCCAATAGTGTCCTCTGAGGTTCTGAACATTTTTTGGAACTTTTGGGACTCAGTAATTTTTTCACCAAAAACGCATGCCAAACATAATCGGGCTCTCCTCTATGTTTTTAAATATAGAAACGTCCACTCTGAGAAGAAAAAATAAGACATACTAACCACTGGAATCCACTTTTAAACACTACCACTCAGACAGTCTCTGCTGAACTGTACCTAATGACGTTATATATACCCTGACCAATGAGGCCATCGCTGTTCTGTATTGTCATGTGACAGGTCATCGTCACAACATCCATTACCTGTGGTGAAGAATGTTGGAGCCAGGAGCTAAATCCTGTGGTATGTCTTCTTTTTTTTTCTCCAAGCTGGATTCTCCCTGAGAAGTGTCAAAGTATAGCAAAGAGTCGGGTTAAAGGGGTTGTCTTAAGATGAAAACCCCTGCCAATATCCCATTTTGCAGCATAAGAAGATAATGGTGTGTTCCACTTCTTGAAAACCTCTATGTCAAAATAAAGATTAAGATCATCTTTGTAATGCTCCGATGCACATTGGAAACATCTTTCCCAGCACCCCTGATCATCCTTACAAAGAGAAACATCAGTGAGAAAGGAATGGAGCTCATCTTCAACTTAAGACACAAACCCACGCACAAGATTGAAATAAGGCCGACCTTTCTTACTAAATTTAGATCAATCATTTAATGTTCTCTAGATAAAAATAAACTGAAATTAAAATTCTTAACAGGAAAACAAAACATTTTGAATGTATAGATTCAATGACAGATGTGATAGATCATAATAACAAATGTAGGTTGTAAGTAAGCTATGAAGATAGACATATTGGGACTATAAAGAGTCTGACAAGCTGTCAAGTGTGAGTATTCCTTGTTAGTCGTCATTATCAGCGAGCTGCAATTACATTAATAGTTGTGGAGGCACATTGCCGGTGACACAAGGGTAATGACTGAAATAAACTGACTTCCTTGTGCATTTACTACGGAGAATAACTGCATGTGGCAGAAAGCCAATAAATGAACATGGCCCTCATGGCTCTGATCAATGAACTACTGTTTTTTTTCTATACAGCTGTGCACGGAGTTTAATGAAAAATCAATAGCTCTCTGTAATTCAAACTTACAGTCAGCAATTTGACAAAGCTACTATTTCTTTCTCCATTAAAAGTAGGAAGGTAAAGTTCAGCTGTGAAAGAAACACAGAAGGGAAATGCTTAAGATTTACATTCAAACAATTTATTATTAACTGTCACATAAGCAGTGTAGCCATTTTTCTAATGACTAACCTTTGAATCTCTGTTTTAGGCCGCGCAGAATCGGGAGAATTGGATGCTATAGTCCAATGATACTTGGCTCAAACCTTCCTGCGAGCGTGAACTGATTGTCATTTACTGGGCTAATTCTCTTGCAATCGAGAATCAGATCAGAGGTGTGGAGAAGAAGGATAGAAAAATCTCTCCATCTCCTCCATAGTCTGTCTCGGCATATATCAGACTGCACTCGGATGTCATCAGAGAGCAGTCCAATGTTTCACACACACCCCATAGACTTGTATGGATGTGCATGATCTAATTTACGGAATCACTCCAAGCATGCTGCAATTGTTTTTTCATGCCGAATCGGCATAGCACTCAGCCGTATTATGTTGCTCCTGTGAGTGAGCTCTCAGGCCAAATTCAGGCCTTTGTGCATCAAGGTCCACAATGTGCTATGATTAGGAGATAATGAAGTTCAGGTCGGGAGACTCAAAGCCTGTCACAGACTGAGACACATGGACATCTGAATTTAGCCTCATAGCTTGTATTTTTGGACTATGTGTTGTCTATGTGCTCCAAGAACCACATATGTACCCATTATAGCCATTGTGCAGATGCTCATCAAAAATTTTCCCTGCAGACTGATTGAAAAAATTGCTGAATGCTCCACTTCAGTCTTTTTTATGGGCAAGAATAATGCATGCAATCAAAAGGTAGCTCCAGCTCCTGTCCGCAATGAAGATTAAGTATATGGTTTTGCCGTCACGACTACTTCATAATTTGTATTCTTGACTAGCCTGATATTCAATATGCTCTTCTGAACCTAGACCAATTGTATTTTTTATATTATTTAACTGGTGTAACATATTTCTTCTCAAGGAATCTCCTGCTAAAAAGCCTCATAGTTTACTATTAAAATGTGTCAGTGCCCACACAGGGGGTTCCGAACATAAAGGCAAACCACGAGGCTGCTATGGGGCTCATAAGCCAAGTGCCAGGGTTTTCCTTCTAAAGTTCTTTCTACAAACACACAGCGTAAACTTCAAACAGGACTGATCTGTGGAGGGAGCAGTGAGGAGGATCATCATTATGATGGGCAGCCTGAGAATCAAAGGATGGTGGGACTTTCCATCATCCAATCTTTGCTGAGCCACTCTGGTGCTGTATTATATGTCATCAAAAAGCAGCAGAATCAATGCTAGGGTAAGTCTGCCATAGAGCACAAGCAAAAGTGAGTTTCAGGCTGAACCTGTACTAGTGAAGTGTCCTGACAGATGTTTCTCCAGACAAGCCGCAAAAGCATCATCAGCTAGTAAGCTGTGACCCAGCACACCACTGGATCACTGAAGATGCTTTTTGGACCTTATGCTACCCCTCTTAATTTGTCAGCTACAGTCATATGAAAAAGTTTGGGCACCCCTCTTAATCTTACTCATTTTTTTTTGTTTAAAATTGGGTTTTTGCAACAGCTATTTCAGTGTGATATATGTAATAACTGATAGACACAGTAATATTTCAGGTTTGAAATGAGGTTTATTGCACTAACCAAAAATGTGAAATATGCATTATTTCAAAATTTGACAGGTGCAAAAGTATGGGCACCCTTCTGATTTTCATGATTTGAATACTCCTAACTACTTTTTACTGACTTACTGAAGCACTAAATTGGTTTTGTAACCTCATTGAGCTTTGTACTTCATAGCCCAGTGTATCCAATCATGAGAAAAGCTACTTCAGGTGTCCACTTGCAAGTTGTTCTCCTAGTTGCATCTTCTCTGAGGAGTGGCATCATGGGCTCCACAAAACAGCTCTCAAATGATCTGAAAAACAAGATTGTTCAACATAGTTGTTCAGGGGAAGGATACAAAAAGTTGTCTCAGAGATTTAACCTGTCAGTTTCCACTGTGAGGAACATAGTAAGGAAATGGAAGACCACAGGGACAGTTCTTGTAAAGGCCAGAAGTGTCAGGCCAACAAAAATATCAGAAAGGCAGAGAAGAAGAATGGTGAGAACAGTCAAGAACAATCCACAGACCACCTCCAAAGACCTGCAGCATCATCTTGCTGCAGATGGTGTCACTGTGCATCGGTCAACAATACAGCGCACACTGCACAAGAAGAAGCTGTATGGGAGAGTGATGCGAAAGAAGCCGTTTCTGCATGCACGCTACAAACAGAGTCACCTGAGGTATGCAAAAGCACATTTGGACAAGCCAGTTCATTTCGGAAGAAGGTCCTGTGGACTGATGAAACAAAGATTGAGTTGTTTGGTCAGACAACAAGGCGTTATACATGGCGCCACAAAAACACAGCAGTCCAAGAAAAACACTTGCTACCCACTGTCAAATTTGGGGGAGGGTCCATCATGCTTTGGGGCTGTATGGCCAATGACGGCACCGAGAATCTTGATAAAGTTGAGGGTCGCATGGATTCCACTCAGTATCAGCAGATTCTTCAGAATAATGTTCCAGAATCAGTGTCAAAGTTGAAGTTACGCTGGGGATGGATCTTTCAGCAAGACAATGATCCAAAACACCGCTCCAAATCTAGTCAGGCATTCATGGAGAGGAACAATTACAATGTTCTGGAATGGCCATCCCAGTCCCCAGATCTGAATATCATTGAACATCTGTGGGATGTTTTGAAGCGGGCTGTCCATGCTCGGCGACCATCAAACTTAACTGAACTGGAATTGTTTTGTAAAGAGGAATGGTCAAAAATACCTTCATCCTGGATCCAGGAACTCATTAACAGCTACAGGAAGCGACTAGAGGCTGTTATTTTTGCAAAAGGTGGATCTACTAAATATTAATGTCACTTTTCTGTTGAGGTGCCCATACTTTTGCACCTGTCAAATTTTGAAATAATGCATATTTAACATTTTTGGTTAGTACAATAAACCTCATTTCAATCCTGAAATATTACTGTGTCCATCAGTTATTACATATATCACACTGAAATAGCTGTTGCAAAAACCCAATTTTAAACAAGAAAAAATGAGTAAGATTAAGAGGGGTGCCCAAACTTTTTCATATGACTGTATAAGTTTTGATAAGCTCAGTGTGATATTTGTGATGTGACCTCTCCCCCACTAACTGCTCAGAAGGACCTCACAAGACACCTCATCTCCATTTTCAAGATTCCCAGAGGTGTCATTTTCACTTTCAAACTGCTCTGAAAAACTTGAGTCTGAAGAATGGATCTATGACAGTGGTGTTCCACCAATATCAGCAGATCCCATGGCTGCTTTGGAGCCCGTGAGTCTGGGGCGCTATGTGCCAGCCTCAACACCTAGTCCCCCCAGCCCATCATCACATTTTTAACTATATCGACATCGCAAATGCATTATATATAGAGGTGTATTATAATATATGGAGGATTTTGGGGGGTGCATTATAATATATGGAGGATTTTGGGGGGTGCATTATTTGTGAAGGACTATTAAGGGTGCATTATATTATAATGAAGAACTATGGGGTGGATTATGGATGACTAAAGTATGCATTAAATGATATGATGGACCATTTTCTATGCATTATACCATATAGAGGAATATGGTGGGTGTATTATATTATATGAAGGACTATTTACTATTTGCTGTGCATGATACTATAGGAAGGACTATGGGCTGCGAATTATACTATATGGAGGACTATGGGCTGTGCATTATATATAGAGATGCATTATACAATATGGAGGATTATTGGGGTGCATTATACTATATGGAGGACTATGGATGGTGCATTATATTCCATGGAGTACAATGAAGGGTACAATATACTATATGGACGACTATGGGGGATGCATTATACTATATGGAGGACTATGAAGAGTGCATTATATTTTATAGAGGATTACGGGTTGCTCATTTTACTATATGGAGGACTATGGGGATGCATTATAATATATGGAGAATTATGGAGGGTGCATTATACTATATGAAGGACTATAGGGGTACCTTATACTACAAAGAGGGCTATTAAGAGTGTATTATATTATATGGAGCACTTGAGTGTTTTATACTATATGGAGAATTATGTGGGACCCTTTAAACCATATGGAGGACTATGGGGGTGCATTATACTATATGGAAGGCTATGTTGGAGCCATTATAATATTTGGAGAGCTATGAGAGAGCCTTCACATTTTAAGGAGGGCTATGTGATACCAATTATACTGTATGCCAGCAATTATACAGTTTGAAGAATTGTGTGGGGTCCATGATACTGTGTGGAGTGCTGTGTTAGGGCTATTATACCATTTGTGAGGATATTCTACTGTGTCATGCCTGGTGAGGTGAGACCTATTAAAGTAGATCCACTGAACCAGAAACACCATTCACTGACCTGAAGGAGCACCCCCGACCGAGTACTGAGATTTCTACTACAGCCACTGGAGGTGGAAGTAGTCTTGGATGGTAGGGTGCTGATGGAGGGCAGCCCCAGGGGATCCTGAGAACCTGGCAGACTAGAGCCACACAACAGAATCCAGAGTTGGGCACAGGCAGGCACTTGAGGACAGAGCAGATGACTGTAATGGAAGGACACTGCTGATGACCATAGCAGGAGGGAATTTACAGGTGACTGTAGCAGGTGGGCAGTTGCTGTTGACTGTAGCAGGTGGGCGCTTGCTGATGACCATAACAAGTGGCAGTTGCTGGTGACTGTAGCAGGTCGACACTAATATGTAAAGAAATGCGCGCTAGAATTAGGCAAGGTAATAAGGCAAGACAAAAGGGGACCTAACAACTATGAAAGCAAAGCTAACTAGACGCATTAATCAGGCACCTCCCAATGGGAGAGGCTGCCTGACATACCTTGTGCCTCTCAACCATTGGCTGAGAGATACTTCCAGGTTAGGGCATTCTAGCCCTTTAAATCATATAAGAGAGGGGCAACCGCACCCAAAACGCGCTTCTGAGATGCCTACTGAGTATACATGGACCTCAGAAGACAGTGAGCAGAGGCGGAGGCGAGGAGCAAGCAGGGCCATGAATATGGCAGTGTTCATGACATGCGGAGTGCAGAGACATGGCCGCCATGGCAGGGAGGGAGCAAGTGAGGTGGCATGTTTGGTGGCGGCACTAACAGCACCCACTCCATTTTACCCCCACTTTTTTAGGCTAGAAATAAACCTCTCTATGAGGAGAATCAATGTTCTCCATGGGCTTCCAAAAACTCTCTGCCGGAGCAAAGCCATTCCAGTCAATTAAAGGGATCCTGTCACCCCCAAAACACCTCTAAACCTATTAAAAGCTGTCCCTACAGCATATTAACACTTTCCCTACACTCCTTTTACCTCCTAAATGCACCAAGTGACATTGAAGAAAAACGTTATTCTAGTACCTCATCCGCGTCATTCCCAGCGCCGGGTGACGTATTTACGCCAGCGCCGCGCTGTCAGCTTCAAAATGCGCACTGCGGCGCGGGAGTGTAAATATGTCACCCGGCGCCGGGAATGACGCGGATCGCGTCATACAGCCCCATACTGAAGCCCGGACGCAATGGGAGAGATGGGAGGCGCGCAGGGAGGCGGCAATTTGAATCAGTGCTGTAGATCACGCCTATTCAGGCGTGATATGAAGAAGAGGGGCAGCCTGGATGAGTGACTATGAATAGCATAGTCACTCATTATCATCAGTAATGAGGTACTAGAATAACGTTTTTCTTCAATGTCACTTGGTGCATTTAGGAGGTAAAAGGAGTGTAGGGAAAGTGTTAATATGCTGTAGGGACAGCTTTTAATAGGTTTAGAGGTGTTTTGGGGGTGACAGGATCCCTTTAAGAAAAGAGTTTTACCTCTAACCTTCTTTTAGCCAAGATATTGCTCATCTCAAACATGTTCTCAGAGCTGACTGGCTGAGGAGAGGCACCAGGGTCTTTGCAAAAAAGCGACTTGGGACCAAATGTTTGGGAAGGCAGACATGGAAAACATTAGGAATGCGGAGCAAGGCCAGAAGCTTCAGTTTATATTCAACATCGTTAATCTGTTTCAGAACTTCAAAAGGACTGATGCAACATGGACCAAATTTGTAGGATGGAATCTTAAGGCTGATGTATTTAGATGAGAGTCATACTTTATCACCAGGAAGCAAATGTGGAAAATCCAACCATATCTTGTCTATATCTTTTCATCCTTAGCGAAGCCTTTTCACGAACATCTTTAGACTCCTCCCAGATCATGGAGAACTCCTTGGAGAGACAATCGGCTGCAAGGATGCCGGGAACAGAGGCCACTGGGTGATGGATACCTGGATGTTGACCATAAACTATGCAAAATAGTGATTTTGACACAGATTCACTGATGTGATTATTATAAAAAAAAACTCCACCCACGGAAGCAGACTGGCCCAGTCACTATAGTGAACATTAGAGAAGTGAAAGAGGTCAGGATTTGATTTATTCACTCTAGCTGGTGATTGGTCTGTGGATGATACACATCCACAGACCAATACAGAATCATGACGTGAATTGCACTACCCTGTCATACATGATGTGTCGAGGAAAGCCATGGAGCCTTAAGATGTGAAGAATAAATTGCTTTGCCAACTCCAGTGCAGTTAGTAAACCAGACAGAACAAGTGAGTTTCCAGGTCCGCTGTGAGTGGGGTGACATCACAGTCTGGATCACCTGAGTTCAGTTACAGCTCTGAACTCAGGTGACCTTTCCCATGTCACCCCTGGGAGTTTTGGGTTCCATGATAAAGGTCATCTGACTTCAGAGTTGCAGCTGAACTCAGGTGACCCAGATGGTGACATCACCCTGCTCACAGCGGTTGTCGAAAATCAGTCAGTTTCTAGTCTCGCCATAATAAAACATCTTAGAGTATTGCGGAGGGTTTTTGAGGGAGTAATAAAGTTGGGAATGAGGCTTGTGTTTGTGTTCTTTTTCCAAATAAAATGATTTTTATCTGGTGTATTATTTATTATTTACTTTCCTAATGGCCTGGCCTAAGATTGGCCCGATATTAGGAACCTTGGTCTTAGTGCCAGTTGACATTATTCATCTGGAATTAACCCCTTTATTACCTAGTCTGCCGCCACCACCTGGCAAATGGAAGAGTCGAGTACAGCACCAGAAAATAGTGTTTCTATAAATTTTATGGGGTGGCTGCGGGTTGCAATTCACAGCACGGGGTGGGGTCAAGAATGCTTGGGCCTCCCCACGCTGAAGATTCCAGCCCCCAGCTGCCTCTTTGTACCTGGCTGAAAACCAAAAATACAGTGAAACTCCCCGCAGTTTTTTAAAAAATGATTTCAGAAAAAGGTTTAAAAAGTGCACCCCGTATTTTTTACAACCAGCCAGGTAAAACTACCAGATGCGGGTTGGTGGCAGCCCATACCTGCCTGCTATACATGTGCTGATGACCAAAAATACAGCAGAGTCCCATGTAAGCAATGCAAAATGCTCCCCAAATCCTTGCTAAATGTACAGCAGTGCTGCGTATTTGCTGCATATTTAGAAGCTAACATTGAGGTATATGGAATTTCTGCGTATTGCCAGCGCAATGCTAGATTGCAGTGTTGGCTTTTACGTCAGCTGCAAGAAAGGAAACCTGCCTCAGAAGAAGGGCTTTTGCCCTATCTTATTCTGTAAAAAGGTTAATAAAAATGTATGTGCAAGTGCTTACACTGTGGGGGAGCTGGTGAGGGGCAGAAAGAGTGGTTTCAAACCATAACTTTATTATAATTAATGATTAAAGTCCACGTCAGCTTTTGCTGCTTGAGTGGGACTTACGCTTCTGACGTAGAGTAGTGATGGGCGAATCCTAAATTACTCGGAATCGCTTGACTCTAGCGAGTCCGAGCCCAGGACTCGCTACTCGTTGCGAGTCTAGCGAGTCCAATGTTAATGAATGGGGAAGCGAGTAATAGCGAGTAGTGTGAGATTTACAAATCGCAGATGTGTCTCGGAAGCTTCAGCCTGAAGCAATCCTAGTTGTGTCATTTATTTGCATTGCTAGTTTACTTTGTAAGTAATCGCTGACTCGCACAGATAAGATCCTGTCTTCTCTGTGTTCTGGCTGCCCCAGCTCCAGGGTCCTAGAGCCCGCTGCTGCCTGATGTAGCAGAGCTGAGATTGTTCTCAGTCTGCTCATTCCCTGTGTACAGACATGAATGTCTGTGCACAGAGATGATGTAGCAGAGCTGAGATTGTTCTCAGTCTGCTCATTCCCTGTGTACAGACATGAATGTCTGTGCACAGAGATGATGTAGCAGAGCTGAGATTGTTCTCAGTCTGCTTATTCCCTGTGCATAGACATCTATATTTATGCACAGGGGATGTAGCAGAGAGGACATCGTGTTTTGGACTGCGTCGGACGGAAGAGGATTTTTTTAATTAAAGATGGAGTCCCTAATGGCTTTTTTTTTTATTTCTAATAAAAAATTTTCCTTGTGTTGTGTTTTTTTTAAAACAATTTAATAGAAATTCATGGCGGTCATGTCTAATATTGGCGTGACCGCCATAAATTTCGGGCTTAGGGCCAGCTGATAATACAAAGCTGGCCCTAACCTCTTTATTACCCAGCGTGCCACCGCCACCAGGGCCGCTGGAAGAGCGGGGTTCAGCGCCAGAGGATGGCGCTTCAATGAACGCGCCATCTTCTGGGGCGGCTGCGGGCTGCAATTTGCAGCGGGGGGTGCCCAGAAAGCTTGGGCATCCCTGCGCTGCGGATTCCAGCCCCCAGCTGCTTAGCTGTACCTGGCTAGACATAGAAATTGCGCGGAGCCCCACGCATTTTTTTTTAATTATTTCATGAAATTCTGAGATTCTGACTCTGAGACTCTGACTCTGAGACTCTGACTCTGAAATTCATGAAATAATTTAAAAAAAATGCGTGGGGCTCCGCGCAATTTCTATGTCTAGCCAGGTACAGCTAAGCAGCTGGGGGCTGGAATCCGCAGCGCAGGGATGCCCAAGCTTTCTGGGCACCCCCCGCTGCAAATTGCAGCCCGCAGCCGCCCCAGAAGATGGCGCGTTCATTGAAGCGCCATCCTCTGGCGCTGAACCCCGCTCTTCCAGCGGCCCTGGTGGCGGTGGCACGCTGGGTAATAAAGAGGTTAGGGCCAGCTTTGTATTATCAGCTGGCCCTAAGCCCGAAATTTATGGCGGTCACGCCAATATTAGACATGACCGCCATGAATTTCTATTAAATTTTTTAAAAAAAAACACAACACAAGGAAAATTTTTTATTAGAAATAAAAAAAAAAGCCATTAGGGACTCCATCTTTAATTAAAAAAATCCTCTTCCGTCCGACGCAGTCCAAAACGCGATGTCCTCTCTGCTACATCCCCTGTGCATAAATATAGATGTCTATGCACAGGGAATAAGCGGACTGAGAATAATCTCAGCTCTGCTACATCATCTCTGTGCACAGACATTCATGTCTGTACACAGGGAATGAGCAGACTGAGAACAATCTCAGCTCTGCTACATCATCTCTGTGCACGGACATTCATGTCTGTACACAGGGAATGAGCAGACTGAGAACAATCTCAGCTCTGCTACATCATCTCTGTGCACGGACATTCATGTCTGTACACAGGGAATGAGCAGACTGAGAACAATCTCAGCACTGCTACATCATCTCTGTGCACGGACATTCATGTCTGTACACAGGGAATGAGCAGACTGAGAACAATCTCAGCACTGCTACATCATCTCTGTGCACAGACATTCATGTCTGTACACAGGGAATGAGCAGACTGAGAACAATCTCAGCACTGCTACATCATGTCTGTGAGCAGGCGGGCTCTAGGACCCTGGAGCTGCACAGAGAAGACAGCTGGACTGGCTCGCAAAGAAACAGCAGTTATCTGCGAGTTTCCCTGCTATCACTGGCACAGTAGCCAGTGATTATGGCAATCGTAGTTTTGTCAGCATTTCTGACAAAACTAGGATTGATATTGATTTGCATTAGACTCGCGAGTAATCACTGGGAAACTCGCAGAGTACCGAGTCCTGCGAGTCCCTTACTACTCGCCGAGTAACGAGTCCTAGCGAGTAGATTCGCCCATCCCTAACGTAGAGAACTGTCAGAATTGGCTGAACTGTCAGAAGTCCCACTCCAGCGGAAAAAGCTAAAAACCAACTGGCTGCTGTAAGCAGGGTGACGTCACAGTCAGGTTCACTTCAGGTCAGCTACAACGATGAGGCTGAGCTGTGACCTGAGGTGAACCTGACTGCGACGTCACCCCGCTCACAGCTATAGCTGTAGCTGTAAATCAGTCATTTGCTAGTCCCGCCATTAGAGGACATTGCTAAGGATCGTGGAGGATTTATAGTGGAGTAATAATCATGGAAACGAGGATTGTATTCTTTTTCCAAACAAATTATTTTTCACGATGTGGTGTATTATTTACTATTTACTTAGAGGTTCCTAATGGCCAGGTCTAACATCGGCCCGCCATTATGAACCTCGGGCTTAGTGCCAGCTACTATTACACAGCTGGCATTAAACCCCTTTTTTATTCAGTCTGCCAAACCCACATGGCAGATAGAGTCGGATACAGCACCAGAGAATGGCACTTGTAATGAATGCGCCAGTTTCTGGGGTGGTTGTGGGCTGCAATTTGCAGTGCAGGAAGTGGTGGCAGAATGCTTTGACTTCCCCACGTTAAAGATTCCAACACCTAGCTGCCTAGATGTCCCTTGCTGGCAAACAAAAATACAACAAAGCACATGCTCATTTTAACATTTTTTTTATATAGCAAGCTGACCAATTACAGATGCTGTCAGATAGGGTGGATGGGGGTAAATCTGACTTTAACCAATCAAGAGGCGGGAAGCAGTGACGTTCATGAGCGGGCCCAGAAGCAGGGTGACAGTGGTGCTGAACTTTATAAGTAATACTTCAGGAAGTTAATGTTTGTGCAAAAACAGCGGGGGTCCACTGTAAAACAGTTTGCGCTGTGTTTGGCAGCTTTTGGGCTCCTTTGAAAGTGTTTTCCATTCTTGCTTTTACCTAACATTGTGTTGAATGGGCTTCGAAAGTTTAGCAATTTGTTTGCCTAACAAGTCGGCGTACATATGCTCGTTCGGTGAACGGAGCCAAATCCGAACATCAAAAGGTTCGCTCCTCTCTACTTAAGACATATCTCACGCAAGATTGACCCCAACGTAGGACATCTCCAGAACAGCAATTGAGGACAAGTTCATAGACTAATAACCAAGGTAGACCTAGCAGAAACAAGTGTGACAGATTAGGCATCATGTAGAAGGCAATCTTCTCTTTGTGTAGAGCACCTATCTGTAAAGCCCCTCAGTGACACCTAGAATAGACTCCTTCAAGGGTCTCCCATCCATGGAAGTGATGAGATGGCGATTCTGAAGAGGCCTTACTTGAATTCAGTACTGACTCACCACAGCTTACTGTATGAATTTACTCACTGATCTTGAGTCCAGGTAGGCTACCTCTAAGAACTGTACCTCGTGGAAGGTCAACTGTATGGACAAAATTATAGAGAGGAGTCATTGTCACCTAGGGAGGACTCTATTACCTATTCTAGGCAGAGTTTTCCAGCCTCCTAGGACTAGAGCGGACCAGATATGTTGCACTACCACAGTAGAAACACAAGCCCTCGGTGAGTCTCTTCCTTTGCTGTTGCTCTGCCATCTTAACTAGGGATGAGCAAGTAGTGAAATATTCGGACTTGCTATACTCGTAACGAGTAGGTCCCGATACTCGGGTACCAGTTACGAGTAGCGAGTCTAAGGTAAGTCAATGGGAAATGCGAGTAATGTCTCTGCTGAAACCTATACAGTGGTGTGGGGGCTGAGGAAAAGGCTGAAATGGGTGCATGATTGTTTAAAAGCTGGCGGTAAAAAGCTACCGGCTTTTAAACAGTCATTCAGACCAATCCTCCGCCTCCCATCCTGATCCTCTGCTCCCCCCACCGAGTCCCACCCCGATCCTGAGTTTGGACCGGGCGGGGAGCGCAGCACAAGAGAGCGGGCAGCGAAGGACCCGGACGGGGAAGCTGGCGGTGAGAAGACTTCACAACGGGCTTTCCCGTTCTCTGCTGCGCTCCCCGCTCCCTGATGCTCGCTCCCTGCTCCCTGGTGCTTCGCTCCCCCCGGTCCTAACTTAGGATCGGGCGGAGAGGCGGCGGGTGAGCGGGGAGGGGGCATCAGTGAGCAGGGAGCGCAGCACTGCACAGGAAAGCTGGCGGTGAAGTCTTCTCACTGCCGGCTTTCCCGACAGTTATTTCAAATGAACAGCTGAGGTATCAGCTGATGCTGATCAGCTGCTCATTTGAAGTAGCCGCGCGGTGCTTTCAGGGTTCATGTGAGTTCATGCATGACAGCATGAACTTACATGAACTTTCTCACGGCCACCCAGCGCACAGCTTAGCTACATCTCTGATAGAGGTTCTCTACCAGAGACGTAGCTGAGCTACAGAAAAAAGCTGGATTGGACTAAATCGGACGGAATATTATTTTTTTTATAAAGATGGAGTCTCTAAGTGTTGTTTTGTTTTTTTTCTAATAAAAGATTTTTTCTCTGTGTTGTGTTTTTTTTAACACTTTAATAGAAATTCATGGTGGTCTTGTCTAATACTGGCGTGACCCCATGAATTTCGGGCTCATGGCCAGCTGATAATACAACCTGGCCCTAATGCCTTTATTACCCAGTGAGCCAACGCACCAGGGCCCTGGATGAGTTGGGTACAGCGCCAGAGGATGGCGCTTCTAGGAATCCGCCATTTTCTGGGGTGGCTGTGGACTGCAATTCGCAGCGGATGCTGTGAGGAGGCATTGTTAAGTCTGGGGGTAAAAAGCCGGCTTTATCCCGCCGGCCGGTTTAAACGATCAGCTGATGCTGTGAGGAGACAGCATCAGCTGATTCTTGGGAGTTGATGCAGCTGATGGGACATGTCTGCGGAGGTGAGTATAAGGATTTTTTTACATTTTATTTTGCTCTTTACTTTTTATTTCGCTTAGCAGCGAATGTACAGGAGCCAGAAGTTGCCGCACATACGCTGCTAAGCGAAAGTAACATGTCATACGGGGGGAGGAACACAGGATTCTTCCTCCTCCATGTGACATCACATCCTGCTTCTCCTCCTGCACCCAACATTATAGGCACTGGAATTGCGCACTGTCTGAATGGTGATGCATAATTCTGGTGGTTATAATGGGGCCTATAGGAGAAAGTGTGCGCAAAAAAGCGCCAACAATTGACATGTTGATTCTTTTTTACACTGCGCTTTCTCCCATAAAAGTGCTGCGTATATTTCCGAAGCATCTGCATGGCAGAAGTGAAAGTCCATTCACTTTGCCAGCAGACGCAGGTGTGCTTTAATAGAAAAGCGCAGCGTAAAAAAGCGTAAAAAAGCGCAAAAAATGCACAGTGTGAACGTAGCCGGGCCCATACACACATTCTTTCACACACTCACACTTACTCACATTCATACACTCACTCTAACACACATTCTCTCTCACAGGCCATGTTCACACACCTGCGTTTTTTTTGACCATCTCTGCGTTTTTGGGCTGTTAAAAAAAACGCAGGTGCGTTAACGCAGGGTACATTTGAGTGTAGCTGCGTTTTTCAGCTCCATTTGCGTTTTTTACCCCTAGTCCAAAAAACGCTGCATGCAGCGTTTTTGGGTGCTGTAAAAAAACGCATGTGCGTTTTTCCAAAAACGCATGCGTTTTTTTTAACATGGGGCCCTATGGGAAACGCATGCAAAAACGCATGGTACATTAGTATCTTTTAGTGCCATTCAAAAACGCATGCGTTTCCCATAGGGGCCCATGTTAAAAAAACGCATGCGTTTTTGAAAAAACGCACATGCGTTTTTTTAACATGGGGGCCCTATGGGAAACACATGCGTTTTTTAAAATGCACATTTATGCACCCTGCGTTAACGCTTGTGTTTTTGCCTGCGTTTTTGGTGAAAAAATGACTAAATCCAAAAACGTGGCAAATCCTTTCAGACACACAAGGGACATTTTTTAGCACTCTTAAAAAAACGCAAGTGCTTTTAAGAGTGCTAAAAAAAATGCAAATTGTGTGTGAACATAGCCACACACACACTTACATTCTCATACACATTCTCACACATACATACACACTCACACTCACTCTCACACATAGGCCATGTCCACACACCTCCGCTGTAAGTATTTAGCGGTTCTCCGCTAAATACTTAGGTTTTTTTCCGAGAAACGGAGGTGCGTGTGCGCCGCCGCTTTCTGCGGACTCAGCCCATGGTTACCCGATGTGTATCGTGGTAACCATTTCACAGACAAGGCTGCCTAGTGTCCGCTTTCCCAGAGCGGGCAGGGAAACGCTGCTTGCAGTGTTTCCCTGTGCGCTCTGCTTAAGCGGACAAGCTAGAATGAGAGGCAGGTAGAGAGTGTGGGTGGAGGAGGTAGGAAAGGAGAGCACCAGGAAGTGGGAAGCAGAAAAAGGACATGACAGATGCAGGAGGAAGTAGTGGGAGAATGAAGAGTAGTTGAGAAGGCAACACGGTATTGAGCAGACGTGTGTGGCCGAGGTCCTGGGGACTGAAGCCGGTTGGAGCTCGTCCCAGGACAGAGAGAGGAACAGACTGACAGAGGAGCCAGTGAGATGCTCTGGAGAAACAGAAGGGGTCCCAGGGGCACGGAAAGTGAGCGATCCACCCGTGGCGCCCGTATCCACACTGACCGTGATCAGAGTCGGGTGGAGGGACCAGGCCGCAGAGGGGGACCGGCCCCAAACTAGTGAAGTAACTGAAGGAATAACTAGTAAACCAGTGACCGAGGTATCTTTATGTGCCACGCTCCAATTCCAATCTATACAAAGAAATAAGGGGGAGACAAAGAGGCACAAATGGGTCTTATCGTTTTAAGGATAAGGTAGTACCGTCATAGGTGTATGTGCTCACCTGATCCAGTTGTGTTTCCCCACAACTGGTAAATTAGCTCAGACAGCTGCTGCTGGATCTGCACTCCCACGTAACAGTGGTGATGTTTCCAAGAAAAAGACCAGAGAGAGATCGTCCTTTAGTAATCCGCGCTGCTGTCCCACCGTATCTGAATAAATGCCGGGGAAGCCAAGAGTATGCAAGCTGCTTCTTAAATACTTCTTAAATACTAATGGAATAAAGAAGCAGCATGCATACTCTTGGCTTCCCTGGCATTTTTTCAGGTACGGTGGGACGGCAGCGCGGATCACTAAAGCACGATCTCTCTCTGGTCTTTTTGACAGTCCAACTCCATATTCATTCGCTGAAAAGGTAGCCACAGAAGGTCAAGGGGACTAGGAAGACTTCACTCGTCAGGACTCGGGATCACTGTATTGGGATATTGAGAGTGAGGCGTGGGGCAGATGGGTGGGAGCCAGCGCAGAAAACAAACCTGCAGAAGGAACCTAAGAAGGAGGTTTGGATAAAGTGTCACCAAATTACTCAAGAGTTGGCTGGAGCCCAAACCTAGAGAACACAGCACTTCGCGTACTGTTGGGAATACCTGGAGGTGAACTGAAACTGTGAGTAAAATCAGAGAGACGGCACCCAGCTGTGTCTTCACGTTATTTCCCGCACGGCTACCACGGCACAACACTTGCGTCACGTCCCTGGGGTCTACCGCTCTACCCCTGGAGAGCGACACCATGTTAGCTGCAATACCAATGGCCCCAGAGGATATGTACTGCAGCACCGGCCATCCATCCCAGTTGCCGAAACCCACAGGTGGCATCACAAATTCATTTCCCATAAATTTTTCTCCTCCATTTAATGACACCGCTAGGGCAACAGAATCAGGTCACGACCCCATGACCTCCCCAAAGAACTGCCCAGCTCAGTTCTGAGTGCCCGACAGTCCTGGTGGGTGAGTCAAATGCGCCAATTCCTGGGGCTGCTGTGGGATGCTATTTTATAGTGTGGGGGGCCCAGTAATGATGGACCCTCACCCTGCTGAGAATACAGCCCTCAGCAACCTACTTTAAAGCCTCTTTCAAACTTCCGTGCCTCTACTACTTGTGCAATCTGTGCCGATACATGCCATCAGCATGGACATACGAAGAAAAATGTTAATGTATGGACATTTTCACATGTCCGTGATTCTGCGCAGACTGTGTCTCCATTTACAGCAAATATGTCTCTGTGTGGAGCAGATGTGTGCCCCTGTGCTCCACATGGACACATGTCCATTTTTGGCCGGCAGCACGGACCCATTTGGGTCAATGTGTTTGTGAAAAAAATGTCCTGCACATGAATGTAATCCATGTGACATCTGTCTGCAGGGTCGGTAGCAAAAATTTGTAAGTAAAAAAAAAAGAATTTTATACTTACCTGGCTCCAGCGGTGCTCCTGTCCCTCTCACTTCCAAAACTGCTCATTAAGCTCATGAATATTAACTGAACTGTGAGCTTCGGTAGCCCTGCAAGTGAGAGGGACAGGCAACGCAGGAAACAGTTGAGTTTACAATGACATGTTGTCCGTGTGCTATCCGGATGTCACACAGACAGCATACGTACGTCCCACGGTACCGGACACACGGCACCCTAAAAAGAGCCTCTTTCACACGCGTGTGTTTGCACAAATGTATGAAAGAGGCCTAACCTTGGTTGTCAATTAAATATAGGTTGGAGCCCAAAAATATGTTTTCCATTATTTATTTTATGTCAGGTTAGGCCAGTTTCACACCACGGTGTGATCAGGTCCGGGGCTGTCTGATGCGAAACTGACAGCCCTGTACATGATTTTGACACAATGTAGCCCTATGATGCCGGATGGAGCCGGATGGCAGAGATTTGCCATCCGGTTTTGTCCCTGTCCAGCAGCATAAGGATCCGGACACAAAAACGGAACACAAAATCTCTGGACACAAAAACGGAGCTTGCATCATTTTTTGTGTTCGGGGCAAAAAATTAAACCAAACCGGAACCTGCCGGATTCTCCTGGATCCGGCGCGATCTGGCACCCCCTAACATGGGAGTCTATGGGGCGCCAGAATGCGCCGGACCCGACAGAGATGGCGGGTGCTAAAGCTCAGCGCCAGCCGAGCTGAACTTCAGCACCTGCAGCTGTCCCCTGCTGAGATTTCAGGACTACGGCCAGCTCCCCACAAGCTGCAATTCTGTCATTTCAGCAGGGACAGCTGCTGCAGCTGTGCTCTGCCGCATACGGCAGAAAACAGGACTGGAGGGCATATTTCCTGCAAAACACCGGACTTAACATGATACACCAAAAACGTGGTGTAAAACTGGCCTTACACAGAATCCCACTGTGGCCCTACCATGTTGTTTGATGCTTTTTTTGAAGCAGATTTTTAGAATCTGCATGTCTATCC